>JAJIBD010011462.1:0-29024 GCA_021461705.1 Cryptotis parvus
TTTTTCTGGCCCTCTCAGGAGTACTTCTTTGGAAGTTACTAACAGAGGATATGGCAGTTTCATATATTTGTTGGAATGGTAACTTAGAAATTATATTTAAATAATGGATTAGGTCAGAGAGGTGAAGCATTTTTCTGTCCCAGAGCATGTTTTTTTTTTTGTTTTTGTTTTTTTGCTTTTTTGGGTCACACCTGGTGATGCTCAGGGATTTTTCCTGACTCTGCACTCAGGAATTACTCCCTGGCGGTGCTTTGGGGACCCGGGCCGGCACAGGCCGGCCACGCGCAAGGCAAACGCCCTACTGCTGGGCTATCGCTCCGGCCCTGACCCAGAGCATTTGAACGCTTGTAACATTGGAGACTGACTAGTCCTGGTTGACTTTTTTTGCTTTGTTTTGAGGAGGCTGTGGGTACAGATGCCCTATGAAGAAGGAACCTAATTGTGGCAGAACCAGTTGATTATTATCTACTGGTAATAGATAATGGTAGTTCTACTGGTAGTTCTGGTAAATAGAGGGTAATTCCCCCAAGTGGGTGATTCTGCCCCCTGGTGGAGCGAAATGACTGGGCAGTAACAGCCTTGTCCCTTGCAATGGGACACAGGGTAGGGGCTGTCTGTTCTCTTTGAGGTAGATCTCCAGTGGAACGCACATCCTCTTGTGTCAGATAAGTTCAGGTGCCTCCATGAGGTTACCCATGGGAATTAGTTAGATGTAGGGCTATCAATAAGAGGAGATAGAAGAAATATTATTCACACCTTTTGAGATTAGTGTTAGCAAAGTTTGGAAATGGGAAATAGATTTTGGCAATACATTTTCTGGATGAATTTTAATTTTTTAAAATTTATTTATTTATATTATCATACCTGGTGAGGCTGGGGAAGATACGGTGCTGGGGATAGAGCCAGGGCTGCCCATACAAGGTAAGCATCTTCCTCGCTGACATATGGTGCTGGGAACAGACCCATCACTGCAAGGTAAGCAGCTTACCGCAGCGATACTCTATGCAGAGTAATCTGATTTAGCTTAAATGAATGATCATCCTCAGATCATTCTGGCCCTGCTTAACTTCCAAAAGGTGTTCAAAAATCTTCAGAAGAAAGTGAATTTCACAGGCTGGGTTTCTAGATATCCCCGGTGAGACGTGTCCCTGAAGAGAGGGTCTTCCAGTCAGAACAAGTCCATCTGAAGGGCTGTCTGCACTCCTTCCTTCCTGTGCCTCCCCTGGCGAACTCCCTGAATAACCTTCCTCTTCTCATCTTTTTTCTTCTTCAGGCCTTAAAAACTCCCTGCAGACTTTGTTGTTTGTGGCAGGAGCCCACACCCAGTGATGCTCAGAGTTTATTCCTGACTCTCCACACAGTGCTCACTCCTGGTGGGCTCAGGGTGCCATATAGGATGCGGGGACTGCACCCCGGTCAGCTTCCTGCAAGGTAAGTTCCCAACCTGTGCTACCGCACTCTGGTCCCACCTCCTACACCTAATCTCATTATCTACTTGTAAAATAGTACTAAACCTTTGGGGAGGGGTTGACATTTCTATGCTGTACTGAATTTCATTAATACTAATAATGTTTGTTGTTTCAGAAGTAGCAGAAACCCATTTCTTTAAATACAGAGAATCCACTAAGGACTAGACACACATGAACCCACACAAGATACCAACAGCACAAGTGAGTTGCACCAGCAAAGGGTGCCCCCAGAGTGGGCTGGGGCCAGCATCCACAGGCGCTTCCTGCCTCTGCTAGCCTAGACTGCAGCTGGCACTGCCTGGGGGTGTGGGGGGGGGGTTCTGCTGACACTTCCGGAGACACTAACTGTGGAGTCAAGGACCTAGAACCCATTTCATACCCCATGCTAAGTGCAGAGAGTAAGATCAAGAGTCCACACCCCCAAATGTAACAGACTCTGGTTCCCGCCTCCCACGAAGCAGAACATGGGGCTGTGCAACTTCTGGACCTCGGTACAGACCCTGGAGGGGGCTATGCTAGAGTCCTTTCACATTTAAAAGATGTGCAGATGCTATGGACTCTCTGCCTCACCCTTGGGAGCTCATTCTGGGAGCTTAGGCTCCCAGAAAATTAACAAAATCACATTTCCAGAACCACAGGGCCACAGTCAAATAGCAGTGAATGTGCACATGACCTTAGAGACAAGGAAGTCGCATTTTTGGTAACTAAAAGGAAAAACAAGCAGAGGGTTTAAAGTTGCAAATTAACAGAATTATGAAAAACCTACCCAGCTGTGACGGCAGAGCAGGCTTCATTAGAGTCTGACATTACTGTTCAGTTCTTATCGCCCACCATAATCTAATCCCAAGTTTATCTATGGGATCCTGTCTCCTGGCTGGCGGGCAATTTAACACCTCATTAGGAAAACAGGTATTGCCCAGGATTTACTTTTGGAAGGCCAACCTCAGAGACACTGATGAGAGAGCAGATATCTTTCCTTGACTGCTCTAAGCAATTACCGTGATATGA
Source organism: Cryptotis parvus (assembly GCA_021461705.1). NCBI lineage: Eukaryota > Metazoa > Chordata > Mammalia > Eulipotyphla > Soricidae > Cryptotis > Cryptotis parvus. Next base: position 2,478 of record JAJIBD010011462.1, read on the forward strand.
GATTTGCAGTTAACATGAAAAAAAAGAGAAAGAAAAATTCACAACAGAAGTTGACATTTCTAGGACTTTTATAGCAAAGTAGATAATATCAGGAATATTTAGTAAAGCCATATAAAATAGCATGCTTCAGAACGTGTGACAGACTACTTCTGGTTAATTACTGAAGTAGTAATTAACTGGCAGTAGGTACGTTTTATCTACCTTCCTCATAGTTTCCTATAAACCCAACTCTTTTTTGCCACACCCAGCTGAGCTCAGGGCTTATTCCTGGCTCCGCACTCAGGGATCATTCCTGGAGGGGCAAAGAGGACCATACAGAGTGCTAGGGATTAAACCCAGGTTGGCCATGTACAGGGAAACTCCTGACCCACTCTGGCCACTACAAACCCATATTTTATGCTATTGACAATCCTCTATTTTGTGTATTTCTAGTTTTTTTTTCTTTTTTGGTTCATACCTGGCGACACTCAGGGGTTACTTCTGGGTCTTTGTTCAGGAATTACTCCTGGCAGTGTTCAGGGAACCATAGGGGATGCCGGGCATCCCACCCGTGTTGGCGACATGCAAGGCAAACAGCGTACCCTCTGTGCTATTGCTCGGCCCTATTTTTATGTATTTCATATAATGGTTTTTCTTTCAGGAAAGAACCCAAATTGTGGGATCAGAGCAATAGTAAAGCAAGTAGGGCATTTGTCTTGCATGTGGCAGAGCCAGGTTTGATTCCCTGACATCCCATATGGTCTTTCAATCACCACAAGAGTTATTCGGCCGCAGAGCCAGGAATAACCCCCTGAGCACTGCCAGGTGTGACCCAAAAAAAAAAGTACAAGTTGCGTATGAATCCAATTTTATTTTATTTTATTTTTCTTTTTTGGGTCACACCCAGCGATGCTCAGGGGTTACTCCTGGCTCTTCGCTCAGGAATTACTCCTGGCGGTGCTCAGGGGACCATATGGGATGCCAGGGATTGAACCCAGGTCAGCCGCGCAAGGCAAATGCCCTACCGCTGTGCTATCACTCTGACCCCTGAATCCAATTTTAATGTCCCATTGGAATGAGCTGTATTACCATATTTGACTTCCAAATGCCCTAATTTTTTTTTAAGTAAAACCAGATTTTATTTGGAGGCTTTTAGGAAGGGGAAGGAGACAAAGAGAGAGAGAGAGAGAGAGAGAGAGAGAGAGAGAGAGAGAGAGAGAGAGAAGTACACATCTCAAGAGGGGAGATGTGGATGCCACATGTGCCCGGCTACATGGGCACAACCAGCACATGGGCTCAGGCAACAGAGACTTCCGTTACTTTGCAGAGCTGTGAAACAAATGTTCCAAGTTGCCCACTGCTTCTGGATGGAATCTGCCTAATTATTACCACTGCTGACTGCTGACTGAGGAATGAAATGCTGGGATATCATTAAATGAGATGACAAGATAAAGCAAGAAGCTGACAGGAAGCTCAAGTGTATACAGCCTGCAGTACTATGTTTCTATCTGTGGCATTCATCATTCTGATTAGGATATATGTCTTGGAGTCATTTCACTGGGGTCTCTTTTAGCGAGTACCCTTTGGGCTTCTTGGATCTGGATGCCTGTATCCTCAGGCTCTGGGAACTTTTCAGCAATGAAGTCTTTAACTCTTCCTATCTCATTGGGTTGCTTCCCTGTCCCCCTGGAACTCTGATGATTCTTATGTTGTTCTTCTTAAATTCATAATGTTCTCTAGCCCGATGCTGAGCTATTTTTCAGTCTTTTTCCATTTTCTGTATTGCCTGAGTGCTTTCTACAGCTCATCTTCAATCTCAACGATTCTGTCTTCAGCTGCTGTCATTCTACTGTAGAGGGTACCCACTGAGTTTTTCATTTCATCTACCAAGTGTTTTATTAATGACACTTCTGTTTGTAGTTTTCTTATTTTTGCTTTCATTTCCTTCTGTATTTTATTGGCTGTCTGTTCCAATGTTTCTTTCATATCCTCCTGTATTTTATTGGAATGGTCCATGGTTTCTTTGAGCTCATTAAACATCCACATTATTTCATCTCTGAATTTTTTTGTCAGAGAGATTATGTATGTGGGCTTTCCTTGCTGAGGTTTCAGGGCTCTTTTCTTCAACCACTCCTCATGGTGAGGATCTGCATTGTTTCCCCATGATGCCGTGGCAGTCTGGAGGTGGATCCTTGTGGAGCACTGTCCCCGTCTCACTTCCAGGCTAGACTCCGGGAGGCTCTGTAGATGGGGGTCTCCTCTTACCCCCTTCAAGGATGTTACCTACACCTGTGTGACTCGTGTGTGGCCTCTAGCCCTGATCAGGGGACGTGTTCTTAGGCCTGAACTTATTATTTTTATTTATTTTTTAATATTTTATTATACCACCCTGAGATATACAATTACAAAGATGTTCATGTTTGGGTTTCGGTCTTATAGTGTTACAGCACCTATCCCTCCACCAGTGCCCATTTCCCACCACAAATGTTCCCCAATTCCCTCCCCTGCCCCTAGCCTGCATCTATGGCAGGTTATCTCTTTTCTCTTTCTCTCTTTCTCTCTTCCTTCTCTTATACATTATATATTGCAATACATTTAGAGGTTATCATGTGTATTTTTTTGCCTATATTCAATGCTCAATTCTAGGCTGGTATTATCACTTTCGACAATTATTAGCATACTGTTCCCTTCTCTATTTAACTCCCAAACGCTTGTGGTAGATTCCACTTTGACAAGACCTCCTGATTCATGTTTTGCCTGACCTTGGATATTGGTATCATAATACACACATACTATATACTTTATTTATATATATATATATATATATATTATCATATATATATATATTATCATGACAATAAATGCATTCTATATCTGTCTTTTTCCTTCTGGCTAATTTCACTCAACATGATCCCTCTCCATGTCCATCCATATATAGGCAAATTTCAGTAACTTCATTTTTCCCTAACAGCTGCATAGTATTCCATTGTGTAGATGTCCCAAAGTTTCTTTATCCTTACTGTTAGTTTTAGATTGGGGTTGTACTGACACTTGTGTTCACCATTATTTTTCTGAGTTTTTGTGGTATGTTGACTGGAATAGACTAATGCACTATTGGCCTAATGTGGTTGGGGTATCCAGGTTGCCCTTGTGAGAGTCGGGTATAAGAGGCCAAGATGTGGGCCCAATGCCATATTATTAATTGGCTATGGGAGTCCACATCCCATCCCCACTGCCACTGGTCCGGAGGTGCAGGGGCCACGTTGGCACAAGTGCTGAGGTCACAGTTGGGAGTCTCATTGCCAGTTTCCACATTTTTTTTTTTGCCTTTTTGGGTCACACCTGGCGATGCTCAAGGGTTATTCCTGGCTCCGTACTCAGGAATTACTCCTGGAAGTGCTCGGGGATCATAAGGGATGCCGGGATCGAATCCAGGTTGGCAGTGTGCAAGGCAAATGTCCTACACACTATACTATCACTCTGGCCCAGTTTCCACATTTCTAAAAATGTAAATGTTCCCTCTTACCAACGCAATGAGGAGGGGCCCGTCTATTGGCTGTCACTCATGACGCCTCAATCACCTTATCTTAAGCAGCAACCAGGGTTTGGGTACTCTGGCCAATGGCATTCTGAAGTAAGCTCAAGTGAAATGGGCAAGCAGGTTAGTCTGAAATGGGCCCAAAGTATGCTTTTTACATTCTAAGAAAATTCAGTCAACATGGACTTCAATATGCGACCTATTTCTAAAACTGATTTTCCAAATAAAAAGTTATTTTCAAATCACTCTGTTCACTGCTGAGCTCAAAGTGTTAAAAAGAAAAAAAAAATTTAAGTTGATTAGAATGGGGCAGAATCGGCTGGCAATCAGCACTAAGGAAACGTGCCATCCAGTCAGAGCCTGTGGCTGACCTGTTAACCAGCCAGTAAGGAAATGTGCTGTCCAGTCACAGCCTGTAGCTGACCTACTAAGCAGCGAGCAGGAAGTCACCCTCACAGCCCCTTCTCCTTTATCCTTGGGCTCATCACGCTCAATGTGAACTGAAGTGCTGATTCGTTTTGTTTTTTTAAACTTTACTTAAACACTGTGGTTTACAAGGTTGTTCATAATACAGTTGTTTCAGGTATTCAATATTCCATCACCAGCCCCACCACCAAGGTGCCCTTACCACCACCAAAGACGCTCATTTCCCATTGCCCCAGCCCCAAGCCCGTTCCTCTAGGAGTCTAATCCTCCTACTCTGATTAATCTACTTTATATTGCTTATTGCAACATAACATCTCGTAATGGTATTGCTAAAGTCATGACCTTTTTACTGAACTGTTACATGCACATTGGGTCATCTGTGTTACTGCTTTCACTTACTGAACATAGTGAGTGGCCTTCTACTCAATCTTTAAACAACCATCATTATTTCCAACCTTCCTAGCCACTGCTTAAGCCTACTCCTATAGCAGACCCTCAGTAATTTATTTCATATTGTTTGTTATAGGTAATTTGCTAAAAATAATTAAGGAATTGTTTCTTAGTAGAAAGTTCGTGAAGGGCCAGAGCGATAGTCCAGCAGGTAGGATGTTTGCCTTACACACGGCTAACCCAGCTTCTTCACGGCATCCCATATGGTTCCCCAAGCACTGCCGGGTAATTCCTGAGTGCAGAGCCAGGAGCAACTCTTGAGCATTGCCGTGTGACCCAAAAAGCCAAAAAAAAAAAAAAAAAAAAGAAAAAGAAAGAGAGAGAGAGGAAGGAAGGAAGGAAGGAAGGAAGGAAGGAAGGAAGGAAGGAAGGGAAGGGAGGGAGGGAGGGAGGGAGGGAAGGGAGGGAGGGAGGAAGGGAGGGAGGGAGGGAGGAAGGAAGGGAGGGAGGGAGGAAGGAAGGAAGGAAGGAAGGAGGGAAGGAAGGAAGTTGTAAACATTGTTCAATCTCACTGTGGTCCTTTCTCACTAAGTCCTTTCTCATTAAGTCCTTTGTATAAGGAATTACTGATATTTTGTCACAGGATGGGCACTGTGTGTATATATTTTATTGGTTGCCTTCTACTTCACATCCATTAATTGTGATGTGCTGAATGAATGAATGAATGAATGAATGAATGAATGTGGTGTGCTACTCAGTGTATCAGTAGTGTTTGAGATATTACATGGTCACAAATGTGGCTACATGTTCCAGGATTCCAAAATTTTAAACAGGTTGATAAAGTTGGAGTTAAATTTTTAACTTGGAGGTAGCTTTTGGGTATGGGTGAAACCACCTGGCCTTCTAGAAGAACAGGAAAAGGGGGGAGGGAGCCCATGCCTGACTCCATAAAAGCCTGGAGATTTCAGTCACAAAATCCGCATACTTGAGTTTTTCAACGGATTGAATCATGGGTGGGGCTCATCTGAGCAGTGGAGTCCAGCCTTAAACATGGTGGAGATTAGCGGGTGTGGAGGTTTTCAGCTGCTGGGACTCCGTTGGGACAGGTGGGGACCTCACCCTTCTCCCCTCTGGAGTGTCTCAGCCTGGCACAGGGACTGGAAGCATCCGTCACTTACTGATCTCTTTTGCGATATGTGAGTAGCTGGGTCATGGCCAGTAGATGAGATTACTTAAGTGCCAATTATAATTATGCAACAGAGTCATAACCAAGCTGCCAGGTAATCACTGTTCTTATCCCGGTCTATGGGCCAACAACAAATTCTGAGTTGAATCACAAAATGGAAGGAGCCTGGGCTCCTGAATTCCTGTCAGGAGCTGGCTCTTCCAGCCTTCTTAGGACTGTGATGTGAGCCCATGAGTTTGTCAGAAGCCGGCTCCTCTTTCAGCCTTCTTAGGGCTATTATGTGAGCCCCTGAATTCCTGTCAAGAGCTGGCTCCTCCTTCAGCCTTCTTGGGACCGTGACAAGAGCCCCTGAGTTCCTGTCAGGAGCCGGCTCCTCCTTCAGCCTTCTTGGGTCTGTGGTGTGAGCCCATGAGTTTCTGTCAGGAGCCGGCTCCTCCTTCAGTCTTCTTGGGATTGTGACGTGAACTACTGAATTCCTATCAGGAGCCCGCCCCTCTTTCAGTCTTCTTAGGACTGTTATGTGAGCCCTTGAGTTCCTGTCAGGAGTTGGCTTCTCTTTCAGCCTGCTTAGGACTGTGACATGGGCCCCTGAGTTCCTGTCAGAAGTCAACCCTCCTTCAGCCTTCTTGGGATTGTGACGTGAGACACACAGTATCTCACAGGATTAAGACCCTGACATCCGGGCCGGAGCGATAGCCCAGCGGGTAGGGCGTTTGCCTTGCACGTGGCCAGCCCATGCTGGCCTGGGTTCGATCCCCGGCATCCCATATGGTCCCCGAGCACCGCCAGGAGTAATTCCTGAGTGCAGAGCCAGGAGTAACCCCTGAGCATTGCCGGGTGTGACCCAAAAAAGCAAAAATAAATAAATAAATAAAAATAAATTAAAAAAAAAAAGACCCTGACATCCTGGATTGTTTATGATCATTCCAAGCATCACTCACTCTAAGAGAGGCTCAAGGGCTTGAGGGAGGGTAAAATAAAGATGAGAATATGGTATAAGTGGTAGAGCACCAACTGCTTTTTCCAAATCGTCAGCAGTTCTGACCTCATCATTGTGTTTAACATAAATTTGGCAAAGTTTAAATACTGAGGATAAAATAAAACTTTTTTCATTTTCTTTTTTTCCTCATTTCTAAATCTGCTGGTTGGTTTGATTGTTTTTTGTTTTGGGGCCACACCAGGTGGTGTTCAGGGCTTACTACCTGGCTCTATACTCAGGGATTACTCCTGGCAGGCCTGGGGGACCATCTGGGGTGCCAGGAACCAAATCCAAGTTGGTTGTGTGCAAATGAAGTAACCTACCCAATGCACTATCTCTCCATCCAGCTAACACTTGTTTGTAAAACTTCATGTTTTTTGGATTGCCTCTTGCTACAGTCTGATTTTAATATTTTAATTTAAGATTTAAAGTTGTATTTAAGATTATATTCTAAAGCAACTGACAAGGGGCTGGAGCAATAGCGCAGCGGGTAGGGCATTAGCCTTGCACGCAGCTGATCCGGGTTTGATCCCCAGCATCCCATATGGTCCCCCGAGCACTGCCAGGAGTGATTCCTGAGTGCAGAGCCAGGAGTGAATCCTGAGCATTACTGGGTGTGATAAAAAAAAAAGCAACTGATGAGAAGGAAAGCTTTTGCTAAGGCTAACGTCACTTAACTATATTTAGAAACAGAAAAAAATGTTAAATAATTTGGCAAACTACTCAAAATAATGTTTTCCTAAAGAACAACTGAAATGAATATATCTAAGCTTGCCCAAATGGTAATAAATGGTAACAAATAGTAACAGAAAGTTCAAAACCAGCCACCCATTCCTCACCTCACTTACCTTGCCCTAACATCCACAGTACATGGTATCAATATAACAAAAGTACAAAGACGAACCAACTGATAAATTATATATTACATGTTTATTAAGGGGCACAACTTTTATGTAAAATTTACACTTTGTGAAAAAATCAAAAATATTTACAAAATTTGTAAGATAGATTTGTTCTAATTACAACTCCAAGTAGTAAATAACAATTCTTAGAAACTCACATTTGTTAGAGTTCTGTGTTTACAAATTCTTGGTTAAAGAGGCAGCTACAAAGTTTGTCACTATACATAAGCAAGAACCAGCTTGCTAAATACATTTCCATTGAAAATCTTCTGGTCTTTTTTTTACACCATTAGTGGATCTTTGAATGGAAAAGAAATCAATATAAACTTATATGGCTTCACATGGCTTCAAAATTGTAACCTACACCCAAGGCAAATTTATGTATCACCCCTCGGTATGAAGACTGGTAATTAACAAAGTGCAGAAGTTTAACCATTTCGTTAATGTGTACATTTTTGGGTAATACTTGATTAAAAACAAATACGGTGAGTATAATGGTGTCTGAATTCCAATAATAAAACATTAACTGCCCAATAAAAGCAGTGTGACTGCAAAGCAGTTAAGATTCCAGTAAAGGACTGTTATTGGCATTTAAAAGAACACAATATAAGAGTCAGAAATTCTAATTTTACGCACTACTTAGTAAAGATGAGTATTTTTGCAAATTATCTTATGTGTTCCTTTAGTCAGATCTAAATTCAGAATTGGGCTAACACTGAATATATAGAAAGTAAATATTGTGTTATAAATATTGCTAATGAGTAGATTTTCTGCTGTTTTTAGTATAGCAAGACATTACATAAATGTCTAGCATGGGTTTTATTTTCTGTAAAGCCTAACAGAACATTAGTGGTTTTATATAAATTATTGTATGTGATAAATTTATTACTTCTACTATGGAAAATGCAGGATGCTGGTATTAACCCTTATAAATAGAATTACCATTTGTAAATTGTAACTCTGGCCAAAACATTTAATTCCCTCAATTACTCATGACTTGCTATAAAGTTAGGTTTTTTTTACTACTTAATATTAGTTCAAGAAATGCTTAATCCGATACTTAAAATATTTCCCTATTTTTAGCAGGTAGCAATGAAAAAAAGAATAAAAACATACAAACTGGTCATTTTTCCAGTGGTTGAAAAGAAAACAAATGGTGATGCTTCTCTATCTACTGCCAACTCTTTCCTAAAATGCATTCCTCTTAAAATACAAAAATCATGCTCTCAACACATTGAGTAAATAAGAGCATGAATTTCCAATGATAAGAGTGAGGGAAATATTGAATTAAAATACCAGTTACCAATTTATCTTCGTAGTCTCTCCATCAGTTTCTCCCACCCCACAAATTGATCTGCTTTACAAATTAGATACTTTTGGTGACATTAAGTCCAGCCAGCTGAAGGCAATCTCCCACCCCCACTTAAATATATGCCATTAGGAATATTTCTTTCTAGTGGCTACAGTGTATCGTCATCACTGAAGAAGTGAGCCAGGGCTTTTAAGCATAAATTATCTTTACTTCTGAATTCCCTTCCTAACTGCAAAGAATATTTACAAAAACTGCAAATCTTGAAAAAAAAAAAAAACAATGCTTGACCACAGTAAGGTTCTGAAAAAGAAGATCCAGACCGTGAGGGAAAAAGTGAGGCTCATTCATGAACACAAACTGAATAGGCACATTTCTGGTTTTTGTTAGTTTTAAAAGGCACACATTATGCAAATCCATATAAAAATAAATTAAATCTATAGCATTAATTCATCAAAACAATCACGACTTCTATAAAGTTAACTAACTGCAGAAGTTTCTCTGCTGTCTTTTGCAAGCTTATTTTTAAAACACATTGCACTTGAAGATTTAAAAAAAATCATATAAAATACCATTTATACTTTATTAACGTTTAAATGAGAATCAAATTATAAATTTTTTGCATACAACTGAAACTCTGGTCTGATTAATTTTATGGCACACAACTCAATTTGATTGAGTATTCTAAATGAACATTATCCAAAACTTGGAATTCACATTCTCCTTGTATCCATTCAATACCAAACGTACTAATTGCAAAGCGATCTGACACTAAAAATTTATGAAAAGCTAAATTATTTTGTGCTTACTCTCCTGAAATTGTAGGCCTGGCATTACATTATAACCTTTCTGAATAGACACACTGAAGGTAATTTAGAAACAGCCTATGCAAGCTCCACCTTACCGAGACTCTGAACGAACGTACTTCCTGAATGTTGCAGCTGGTCACTTACAGCATGGAAAATCACTGCAGTGCTAGTTCTTTCAATGACTCACTTGGAAAGTGCGATTAACGTTTGCAGTCAGCTTCCACATGTCACAGTCCGTGTCAGAATAGTGTTTGGAAAGAACAGATGATGCAGAAGGCAGCTCTGTCCTCCTCCCTCGGTCAGCCACATCCCAGGTTCCTCAGCAGTCAGCCAGGTAGCGTCCTGCAAAAACAAACGCAGACGCCTGCAGTTAGGGTGTCCAGTGAGCTCATAGGAGGCCCAATGCACTGTGGCGGCAGTGGACAGCAAGGTCAGCTCACAGCTGGGGCAGGACCTGGCTGGCACCTGGTGGCAAAGGTCAGATATTCTGCTTTTGACCACACGCTGCATGGGAGCTCAGAATCCGAGCACTTTCCCGTGCACACCGGGAAGCTCCAGGTCTCCAGGCTTACCAGTAGCAAACCGCTTCTTCACCAAGGACAGCCGGTAGCCAGGGCCCACGAGCTCGATGTCGACTCCGGAGAGGGTGCTTCCCTCGCTGAGAAACTGCACCGCCAGGGTGGTGGGCTTGCTGGGCCCTTCTGAAAGGTCGAACTTTGCTCTCAGGGACCCAGAACCTATGTGGAGGAAAGAATGAATAAATAAAGGACTTAAAACTCCACAGGGCAACACAGAATTTCAAACCTGGAACAAGTCACATGAGCAAGTCAACTAATTGTCAATTCTATGTGAGTCACGATAGGTGGTCAGCACAGCAATCACTGTCCTTTTCAAAAAGGAAACTTTTTTTTTCTTTTTGGGTCACACCCAGCAATGCTCAGGTTACTCCTGGCGGTGCTCTCGGGGACCATATGGGATGCCGGGGATCGAACCTGGGCCGGCACGGGCCAGGCGAATGCAAGGCAAAAGCCCTACCCGTTGGACTATCGCCTCCGGCCCCTCAAAGGAAACTTTTTTAAGATGAACCCGGAGAGGTCGGCGGCTACCTGACTCCTAAGCAATTACCAGCACAGGCAAAGCGCAGACACCATGTCCTAACACTTAGGAATGATTTCTTGTTCCTCTACTGGGCATACAGAGAGGACAGAAACAGATTTCTATTTCAGTTACTATTTTAACTTGTATATTTCCTCTTCGAAGCTGACAAACCAAACCAAAACGACATCATCAGATTTGTTTCCATAGAGAGCAGTATCGGACTGCAAATCCTGCCATACATAGCGACAGTAATACCTGAACAACACAAGGAAACTACAAAATAGCTGGTTAGGGACCAAGCAATAGTGCAGAGGGGAGGGCATTTGCCTTGTACACAGCTGATCCGGACTAGATCCCCAGCATCCCATATGGTTCCACAAGCACTGCCAGGAGTAATCCCTGAGCACCCAAAAATCAGAAAAAAAAAGAAAAAAAAAATACAGCTAAAAGATTTGTTCACTTTTTTTTTTGTTTTTGTTTTTAAATTTCATTTGTGGAGGACGCCCAGCTCAGCGCTTACTCCTGGTTCTGAACTCAGGGAAGACTCCCGGCAAGGTTCATGCAGAACGCCAGGGACTGAACCGAGGTTGGCCATGTGCACGGCAAACAACCTACCTGCTGTACTATCTCTCTGGCCCCAAGAGCTGTACATATTTTGAGGGAGGGTTCGGAGCACACCAAGTGATGCTTGGGGTTACTGGCTCTGCACCCAGGAATTACTCCTGGAATGCTCGGGGGACCAGAGGGGATGTGGGGGTTGGCTGCGTGCAAGGCAAACATCCTACCTGCTGTACTATCACCCTGGACCCAACTTTTTGGCTACTTTTGACAAAGGGAAATGGCCAGGAAAAGTTAACTTAGAAAGCTGGGGTACATCATTTAAAAAAAATGTAAGCATTGTTTTCTAGGGTGTTCAGGTGAGGTAGCACCGATGCAGAGACCCAGGGCTTCATCGAACACGACAGGTATGAGCCCGACAGTGTGAGCTGTCTCCTGTCCCCGTCAAAAAATCCCAGAGACCAGGTGGGCCCCTTAAAAGGACTGACGGGTCTGTCAAATAAGTCTCGTCAGGTTATCTGGCTGGGATGGCACCAGGCGCTTCTCATAAACATGCAAATAGTCATGTGACAGTTACGAACAGGGTGTGGCCTGAAGCCTCCCTCACGGCAAACAAAATCCTTTTCTCAGAGAAAGCACAGGAAGTCTTGAGGGAAAAGAAACGCTGAACTGGGGCAGGCTGGCTATTATGTAGGATGTTAGCGTCCCCCTGGCGGTCAATTCTGGAACTGTTGGTGAAAGAAGGGAAACGGACCCACAAACCCATTTTTGGTGACAACATTCCAAACAAAGCAGGTCCTTACCTCCATTTTCTGATTTTTCAGAAATACCGGACAGTTTCCAAAGGGCTTTCATCTGTTCTGCATTCCTACAGTGAAAAAGATATTTTCAGACTGTGTAGCATAGTATCTTACAAAGGTACTCAATATAAAATGCCTAAGCTCAAAAAAAAATGCATTAAATATCTCACTAGAAGAACTAAATTTACCTCAACAGAACTGAAATGAATTACCTCAATTTCTTTCTTTTTTTTTAATTACCTCAATTTCATCTGGTGAAAAAGTGTGTTTGTAAAATATTCGATGATCTTTCTGAATTAAAAACAATTTTCAAAATCACATAATTCTCATTTCTACTGGTCAGATAAAGGAACACAGGAGGACGCCCAGGACACAGTAAAGAAAGCACTTTACTGCTAAGTGGTGAAGCAAGTATAAAGGTTGGTAAGTCTATACAGGTAACAATGGAGGAGTCAAGAGAAGTAGTTAAATACCAAACGAAACTATTACATATTAATAGGCATTCATATAGCAATGCCAGATGCTAGATTTAAACCTGCAAAATTATTTTTATTTTAATTTAGAGAAGTTAAATCTGCTTGTTTATAAAAGTTATATTCAATCATTCAAATCTGGATAATGACAGCAAAATGGTCTGTTTCACCTGGAATAAGGAAGGATATTCTGGTTTGATTCATAAAATGAGCAGGGGGCCTGGAATACCACAGCAGGGAGGGTGTTGCCTTGCACGCGGCCAACCAGGTTTGATCCCTGGCAACACATATGGTCCCCTGAGCACTGCCAGGAGTAATTCCTGAGTGCAGAGCCAGGAGTAACCTCTCAGCATCACTGGGTGTGACCCAAAAAACACCAAAAAAAAAAAAAAATGAAATGAACATCTTCTGTAGGTCGTGAGGAAGAGGCTGGGGAACTGCGACTGTGCTCAGGGGCCCCTCCTAGGCTCTCCCTCTGGGGCCACACACAGGCTGGATATTAAACCTGGGCCTCTCACACACACTCGGCTCTCAGGAGCTTCTGGTCCCCAATAGCACCATCCATAGCTGGTGTGTATTATATTTTTTTTGGCTTTTTTGCTTTTTGGGTCACGCCCAACAGTGCTCAAGAGTTACTCCTGGCTCTGCACTTAAGAATTACCCTTTAGTAGTGCTTAGAGGACCCTATGGGATGCTGGTGCTCGAACCCAGGTTAGCTGTGTGCAAGGCAAGCGTCCTACCCGCTGGACTATCACTCCAGTTCCATGTTTCTGTGCTAAACTTTCAGCACTAAGAAGGTTCATGTCTGCAAGGTAACTTTCGCCATTTAAGGTCTCCCAGTCGGGCTTGCAATAGAAATTCTGCGGGAATTCAGGACTGCAGTTACCATACTGCGGGAGGAAGGGATAGAGACTCAGTGGGAATTCAGGACTCTACCAGTTACCATATTGCAGAGGAAGGGAGGTCAGGGGAATTCAGACTACTGTAGTTACCGTCGGGAGAAGGATAGAACTCAGTGGGAATTCGACTCTACCACCTATTGCAGAGGAAGGGAGAGTCAGTGGGAATTCAGGACTACTGTAGTTACCATACTGCGGGAGGAAGGGACTGCATGTTGGTGACGCCTCCGTCCACGGGCACCACCACCTGTATGTTGGAAAGTGCACTGGGCGCCACCATCGACTCCGGGTTATACTTATAATCCACTCTGAGGTCGGTGGTGCCGACAGCACACTTCCAGTACGTCGCGAGATTCAGAGGCGTGGACTGAATACCATTCGAAGACACCTGTGCAGAGAACACACTGTCTCAGCACCGAAGAGTAAATGGGTTAGTGACAAGTGTTCCCACACACATGACTCAGCAGAGTCCACAACAGATAACAAAGGAGCTGCCTGTTGCAGGGAAGAGTTTAAAGTGGACTCAACTGGGGGCTGGAGCAAAAGGGCACTCAGCAGGCAGGGCACTTGCCCTGCACACGGCTGAGCCGGTTCAAGCCCCAGCACCCATATGGTCCCCGAGCCTGCCAGGGAGTGACCCTGAGCACTGCTGGGTGTGGCCCAAAACAAAAAACAGCAGACTCATTTTATTTTATTTTATTTTTGCCTTTTAGGGTCACACCTGGCAATGCTCAGGGGCTACTTCTGGCTCTGCACTCAGGAATTACTCCTGGCGGTGCTTGGGGTACCATATGGGATGCCGGGATAGAACCCAGGCCAGCAGAGGCCGGCCCGTGCAAGGCAAATGCCCTACCGGCTGGGCTATCGCACCGGTCCCAGCAGACTCATTTTAAAGGACCAAGAGTCCATTTAAAAGGTATGGATGGGGTAAAATTTTACCCATTAAGATAAAATCTTGTGGTGTGTGTTTTAAAAAGCATACTTCCCTGGCTCCAAATGCAGAAGCCCTGATCCAAACTTGGGTGCACAGTTGGAACATCAACGTGTTATTAGGCAACCATTGCTTACGCACCTAACACCTGAATCCCTCTCAATAACCAACACATGATTCTAAGGTTCACCATGAATCATACAGAAAGAAATGTGTCACCACAGGTAGTTCTGCAAGTCTTGAACCACAATATGTCAGCTGCAATCAGGACTCACAGAAAGTGGCACAATCCCTTGTACGGCTTCAGTTCTTAATTCAAACAATTCCTTCCAGGAAGCGCTACCCTCTTTGACACAGACACTGAGTTTTCCCTATCAAATCTCACCTCTTCGCACTTTTCCCTTTCTCCATGCATAACTTTCATTTCTTTTTCTTTAATTTATTTTTAGCTTTTGGGGTCATACCCAGTGATGCTCAGGGGCCACTCCTGGCTCTGCACTCAGGAATTACTCCTGGTGGTACTTGGGGGGACCATATGGGATGCCCCTCCTCTCCCCACTGTACTGCTGCCCATGACTTTTTTTTTTCTTTTTTGGTTCACGCCTGGCAATGCTCAGGGGTTACTCCTGGCTCTGCACTCAGGAATTACTCCTGGCGGTGCTCAGCGGACCATATGGGTTGCCGGGATTGAACTGGGATCAAGGCTGTGTGCAAGGCAAATGCCCTACCCGCTGGACTATCGCTCCGGCCCCTGGCCCATGACTCTTATTTTTTACACTATCATTTTATCCTGACTTGCTATTCCTCTCATGAACTCCTATCAATTAAGCAAGCACTGAATATTTGTTCCAAAACTGGTAAGTGAATACTTGGAATAACCTTAGCCAACTTAAGTGGTGTAATGTTTTTACTTTCTTACTTAAAGTGTAAACGATACAGGAATGTATGAAGTGGGAAGTTTATCCCCTGTCTCCTCGCTGCCCAATATGAAGAGACTGGTACAAGTCCCCCCAGATGGTTAAGGTACGTGTAAACATGGATCCATCCCTGTCCTTTGGGGGGAGGAAGAAGAGGATTTTGGGTTTGGGGGCCATACCTGGCAATGCTCTGAGCTTACTCCTGGTGGGCTCAGAGGACCATACGTCCCAGGGATAAAACCAGGTCAGCCGCATGCAAGGCAAATGCCCTCACCTCTGTATTATCGCTCCAACCAGAATCCATCCCATTCTTAATTTTTTTTTTTTAAAAAAAAATTACAGTCCTTTATTCTCTTCCTCTATGAATGCTGCCATATGGGCATTTCCTAACAATGCTGCAGTGAAAATCCTTTGTATTTTATCTTTCCCCCATTTGTGTGATTTCTAAAGAGCAGATTTCAGGAAGTGAAATGGTTAAACTAAAGGCTCCACCTAGAGTCCAGAGTGATAGTACAGCAGGGAGGGCGTTTGCCTTGCAGGTGGCTGTCCGGGGTTCTATCCCCTGCATCCCATACAGTCCCGAGGCCTTCCAGGAGTAATTCCTGAGTGGAAAGCCAGGAGTATGCTGGGCATTGCTGGGTATGACCCCAAAAAAAATAAGTAAAACAAGAAATAATATTTAAAAAATAATTAAAGGTTCCATCTGTTCAATGCAATTAGAACTGCATTCTAAGAACTCTACAAATCTGTACTCCTTTTAATAAGTGGTCACATTTCTCTCACTAGCGCAATCTTTAGTTTTTGTCAATCTGATATATAAAACTGGTAACTCGTTATTGTGACTAATACTCTTTTTTGTTCCAATTATGAATATCATGGGAACTTTACTGTAAGTTTTGATTTAGTGTTTCAACTTGGTACTTACTGACTTACAAAGGCTCTTTGGAGGAAGCCTTTTGGTCTGTATTTAAATATTTTTCTTTCAGCAGTTTGGACGTTTGTCTTCATGGGGTCTATCACACATAGACATTCACCTTCATGTCAAGGATCTCACCCTAATCTTGCACAGCTTCTAGGTTTTACATCATACTTAGAAAGATCTTCCACACTTCAGATGAAAATAGTAGTATACATATGTACACAGAGATACTCATATATTCACCTATGATTTCTTTTTTGTCTGTTTGTTTTTTATTTTTTGGGCCATACCCAGAGATGCTCAGTGGTTACTGGCTCTGCACTTAGGAATCACTCCTGGATGCCGGGGATTGAACCCTTGAACCCAGGTCAGCCGCGTGCAAGGCAAATGCCGTCCCTGCTGTACTATCACTCTGGCCAATATGATTTCTTGTTCTTTCTGGTTCTTCTTATTTCTAGTCTATGTCTGCCATAAGTGGACTTTATTTTTAGCTAAGGCTCTGAGTTGTGGATCAGTCTCATCCCCCCCAAATCTTTAGCCTACCTTCCCAAAGTGTTTACTGAAATAGTCATCATTTCCATGGCCCAGAAATGCTCTATTACTATATAAATAATTTTCCATTTATTCTTTTCTTATTTCCAAATAATCTGTCCCACCTATTGTGTTAGTACCAAACAACCTGAAATGTGTCTCCTTACAGTAACTTTTTACACTGAAATGAAAACATTACACTATAATTTAAAACATTCCATTTTTTTTAACCTTTTGTGTCACAATCAATGATGCTCAGGGATTCCTCCTGACTTTGCATTCAGGAATTACTCTTGGCACTGCTCAGGGGACCCTATGGGATGCCGGAGATCAAACCCAGGTTGGCTTGTGCAAAGCAAATGCCCTCCCTGCTGTGCTCTCACTCCGGCCTCTTAAAACCTTTTTTTTCTTTTGGGTCACACCCAGCAATACTCAGGGGTTCCTCCTGGCTCTGTGCTCAGGAATTACTACTGGTGGTGCTCGGAGGACCATATGGGATTCTGAGGATCAAACCTGAGTCAGCCGCGTGCCAGGCAAACACCCTAGCCATTGGACTATTGCTCTGCTCCCCCCCCCACCTTAAAACATTTGTTTAAAAACATTTTCAGAGGGCCACAGCAATGTGCAACAGGTGGAGCATTTGCATCACATGCAGCAACTTGGGTCCAATCCGGGATCCCATATGGTCCTCAAGCACCACCAGGAGTAATCCCTGAGCGCAGAGTCAGGAGCAAGCTTGGAGCACCGCTGGGTATGGCTCAAAATAAAAAAAAAAAAAAAAGAAACTCCTAGTACTGTGGAATACTATATTCTCCCTGTGCTCTGCTGATCATGAAGCATCCGGGAGGGAGGGTGAATTCTGGCCCTGGCCCACCATCCCCATAGAGCCTCGGAAGAAGCCAGAGAAACCCCCGCACCATGATGGCAGCCATGTTCAACATACAGACTCCACAGCCCATCAGAGCTCCACCCAAGAGGAAAGCTGATCTCAAGCCCTGCAGTCAGAGTCCCACCCTACAGAGAAGTCTATTTCAAGCCCAGGTATGCCTGCGTGGTTCATCAGTAAATGAACGAACTGAGAGCCTACCTACTACCAAGAGTATCCCACCTGCACGGCAGAGCCTGAGAAGCTACCCATATCGTATTCAATATGCCAAGTACAGTAACAATGATGGACCTCATTCCCATGACCTGAACAAATGATTCGAGGTTCTTCGTATTCCTGGAGTGAATAGATGCCTAGGGCTACACTAGCATGTGACAGGGATGAATGGAGACGTTACAGGCGCCCACTCGAGCAAACTGATGATCAAGGGAAGACAAGTGACACAAGTATTGTGGAATGACCACATCTGTGTCTGGGGTTCCTCTGCTAAGCTCAAGAATTCTACAACCACGACACCGACCTGATACTTGAGCACGTCAACGTTGTAGTACGAAGCAGCTGGGTTCTGCTCGGAGAGTTTCTTGAGGTAGAGCGTCACAGCCTGCATGTTCATCCAATAATCTCTCGCGTTGGCGTCACACTGGGAAGGGTCACTGCATACACGAGAAATACTTGTTATTTATAATAGCTGTTATCTGACTGTGCTTTTGTGCGGTAACAGGGGAAAGTCCAGAAGAAATGAATCAAAAGGTATCACTTGTATCACTTGTCTTCCCGTTGTTCATCGATTTGCTCGAGCGGGCACCAGTAACATCTCCATACGTCCTGTCACATGCTAGTAGAGCCCAAGGGCATCTGCTCACCGAACATGAAGAGCCTCAAACCATTTGTTCAGGTCATGGGAATGAGGTCTATAATTGTTACTGGTTTTTGGCATATCAAATACAACATGTAGCTTGCCAGGCTCTGCCATGTGGGTGGGTAGGATGGAGAGAAATTAAATTTAGGGATTAATGACAGAGAGGGGGCATATTAGAGGAGTTAACAGTGACTCCAAGCACACCTCCGACAGTTAAAAACAAACACAGACGACAGTTTAGCCACAGTAATTTTGGTAAGTCTTCAAAATGAATTATTACTGGGCTGGAGTGATAGCACAGTGGGGAGGGCGTTTGCCTTGCACACTGCTGTCCCAGGTTCAATCCCCAGCATCCCGTATGGTCCCCCAAGCAAGACCAGGAGTAATTCCTGAGCAAAGTGCCAGGAGTTAACCTCTGAGCGTCTCCAGGTGTGACCCAAAAAGCAAAAAACAAAAAACAAACGAAACAAACAAACAAACAAAAAAACCAAAATGAATTACTACTGCAATAAGAAAAAGGGGGAAAAAAATCTTTAGGAATTTCATCTTCAACACGAAAGTCCACAGACCTGAACACAAGTTGTGCATTTGGAAGAATCTGCTCTAATCTGCTGATATTCTTCACTCGGAAGCACAGGACAGCTGGAGACGGATTGTTAGTGAAAACTTTAATGATCCCGCTTGGAAACGAGACTGTCATATCACCAGTGATCTTCACAATACACCTGAAACGGGAGATTATGACAATTTTATTTATTTATTTTGCTTTTTTGGGTCACACCCAGCGATGCTCAGGGGTTCCTCCTGGCTCTACACTCAGGAATTACTCCTGGAAGTGCTCGGGGGACTCGTGGAATGCTGAAGATAAAACCGGGTCAAGCCACAAGCAAGGCACATGCCCTCCTGCTGTTCTATTGCTCTGGCCCTGATTATGAAAAATGTAAATGATTTACATAAGGTGATTTATTCTCCAATCAAAGCATACTTGAATTTCAAAGATCGTGATATTCTCTTTCACCATTATCACAAAAACTTTTTTTCAATCTGACCACAAAACAAGGATTCCATGCAAAATGATATGCTCGTCTTTTCTCTAAAATTAAACTGCAAGCACGAATGCAAGCATACGGGAAATACGCTTGCTGAACTCACCCCGGTTCTCCCGAATACACAGTTAGAGTCTCAGCCTCCGACTTCCTATCATACAACAGCCACTTCCCCTTTCTCAGACCCTGGTCTCTTAACTCCATCTTCACCAACCCTCCGTGCTTCTGCTTCTACAGCTTATCCACTGTACTCCCTCATCCCGCATGCCCCTGGAGTTCCTGAACCATCCTTCCACACACTCCCAAGCATCCCTTCCTTATTTCTCCTTCTGACTGTAACTGTTTGGCCCAACCACGATGGTTAAACTCAGCTCTTCTTTCCTTAGTCGAACATAACCAGGAAAAAGCCTACAGCCATACAGACAAAAGGCTCAAATGAGGCTTTCTGGAGAGTCCCTGGAAATTTCCTTATACTCCCTATATTTGTTCGTATCTTCTTTCTCCTCTAACAAGAAATATTCCCTCCTACTTGTAGTCAATTGTTGCAGGACTCCTAAGGGCCGCTGCATCTGCTCTGGATTGCCTCCCAAATCACTCCGTAGATAAGGGGGTAGTCTAAATGTGGCAGTTTATCCGACCATGTATGCTGTACTAGCTGGTATAAATATTCTCCCATGCTATCACAATCATCGTGGGACTAGCTAGATCTTACCAGCATATTAGCCTGGCCACGTAAGGACACCTAAGTAATTAGACCAGAGAGAAATGCTGTTTGCTTCCAAACAAACAAGCATGGCTCCCTGATAAAAATATAAAACTACAATGAAGTAGAGGAGACTTGTGAAGGCTTGGAGAAATATTTAACTGGCATTGGTGTTGATCTTTGGTACAGTGACATGCCATCTCAGAAACCCCATTCTCTACATTTCAAAGGCATTCCCGGCTCAAAACATTAGCACAGTAAAGGCCCTAGGTGAGATGCAGGGAGGGATTACCTGAGGGCATTGGACCCTCCCTGCTTTCCATAACAATGGGAGGAAGGTCTGAGTTGGGGAGATAAACTAGCGGTTCCCGCTCTCCGTTTTCTTCCCTGTGGGATTTCGCCTTGTGGCGTTTATTCCCCTTGGAAGTTTTTACACGTGGTGGTCGCCATCTTGGCCTACACGTGGCTGGGGTTCTAGCCTGGAATCCTAAGCATCGGGTTTTTCCTTTTTGCTGATTTGTATGCCTGAACCTGTGATAAGTAAAGCCTTTTAAAACCACCGGATTCCTGAGTGTTCATCCATTCCTCGCCTGCTTCGGAGGTAGAAGGGAACTCGCTTCCCGGCACTGTCGGGGACCGGAGCACCCGACAGTCAATGACTATAAACTTTAAACTTGACTGAGGAAATAAAACCAGAGCGGACTCTTTCAGCAGCTCACGACTACGGACCTACTGGGTGACCTACTGTGCCTCCCCTCTGTTCCGACAGCTGAGTGTCAGGACAAGCTGCCACTTGTGCACGAAGTCTCAAGCACCGAGTCTCTCCTCACGCATCATCCTCTTTCCCACATGTGTGAACTGTTCCCCTCAGCATATACACGGAACTGTGTTAAAGACACAAACACTGAAACAGAACCCTCGCTTTTACGGTATCTCTGCCACTGCCTGCATCTCTTTACTTCTGCTGGAGCAGAAATCTTGAAAGACTTCGTCCACACTGATGTGCTTCCAACACACTGGTCTGTAGTGACATGACCAGCACCTGAAGAGCCTCCAAGCTGGCTTTCATTTTCACCACTTAGCTGGAACTGCTCTTGTGAAGGTCCAATAACCTTCAATACTATTTATTAATATCAGTTTTTGTTTGTCTGGGGGGGTCCCCTGGGGATGGAGACTGGGCCGCGCAGGTGTGAAGCTGTACCCCAGCCCTAACTACCCCTAGATCAATGGCTGATTCTCCTTAACCTGTCCGCAACATCGACCACAGCAGCACATCTGCCTTCACGAAACAGCACACTCACTTGTACGGAGGACGGCTGCTCTACTCGTTCTCTTCTCTTTCCTGCTGGGGGCGATGTCAAGGCCCTCTGCTGGGCTCTATCTCCCTGTTTCCTAAACAGGCCAGGATTTATTTCTCACCAGATCTCTTAACTCCTTTAGGTCCCTAGGTTTGAGTATTATACACAATAATGATGAGTAAGTTTTTTTTTTTTTTTCACTTTTTTTGGGTCACACCCAGCGATGCTCAGGGGTTTCTCCTGGCTCTGCACTCAGGAATCACTCCTGGCGGTGCTCGGGGGACCATATGGGATTCTGGGGATCGAACCCAGGCTGGCATGGGCCGGCCACGTGCAAGGCAAACACCCTACATGCTGGGCTATCGCTCCGGCCCGATGAGTAAGTATTTTCTCTCCAGCCTGGCCCTCCGGAATCTAGTCCCGACCTCCAAAGTCAGGAATTCAACTACCCATTTAGATAATTCAATTACCCATTTAGTATCTTCACAAGATGTCTTTTTTTTTTTCAATTTTATTTTTTTTTTTTGGTCACACCCGGCAATGCTCAGGGGTCACTCCCTGGCTCTTCACTCAGGAATTACTCCTGGCAGTGCTCGGGAACCATATGGGATGCCGGGGATCGAACCCAGGCCGGCATGGACTGGCACCGTGCAAGGCAAATGCCCTACTCACTGTGCTATCGTTCCGGCCCCTTCACAAGTTGACTTAATAGTAACCTCAAACTTGGTAATCTACTGCCTCAGCAAACTGTTTTCAAAATATATTCAGAGTCTCCTTATTTCTTGATACCTCAATGCCCTTAAGCCACTCCACTTGTGTGAAAGTTTATTAATCACTGTGTCTATCCTGAATCCTTCCAACTTATTTTCTCTACAGCTGCAGATGCCCCTGCAGAAATGCTCAGAGCATCATTCTACTGCTCGTCTTCCCCTCTCACTCACAGTGAATTCCAAACTCCCGAGTCTGCAATGCCCAGTGAGGCCCGGTTCCTGTGTCTCTGACACTCTCCTGCTTGTTCCTCTGCCGTGACGCAGTTCCTTACTGTGTGGCTTCAACCTCAGGCCTTACACTTGCACAAATGTTCTTACCTCAGCTAAAGGTTTGGCTTGCTTCTAAATGTCTCTCAAATACCTGCTTAAAGATTTCCCCAACTGGGTCAGAGAGCTGGTACAGCAGGAAGAGGTGTTGGCCTTGTACACAGCTGAGAGAGTTCAATCCCTGGCACCCCATATGGTCCCCTGGGCCCCCCAGGAGTCATCCCTGAGCACAGAGCTAGGAGTAAGCCCTGGACACTGGCCGGATGTTATGTATAGCCTCTTTCACAAGAGCTAAAGATATTTTACTAAACAAAAACAAAGCTCTCGAGCTTGCATGATCATCAAAAAACAAACCAAAAATGATTTCTCACAATACTGGAAGCTTATGCCTGACAGTCTCACATATTCAAATAATTGATGGATGAACGTTCACTGAATGTATGAATGAAGTGGCATTTTGCATGTAAAATGGGGATGGCTATTAGCTGAAATATTTTACTTAAAGGAAGAAGCCTGCCATCACCTCATACAGCAACATTCATCCTGTGCCACCGAAACTGGGCTAACACTGACTTCAGCCAGATAATCCAGCAAGCCCATATTCCATCTGATCAGTAGAAACGGAGATAATAAAAGTGTTCCGATTTTTTTTTTTTGGGGGGATCACCTGCATACCTGGTGATACTCAGGGATAACTCCTGGCTCTGCACTCTCAGGGATCACTCTCCTTGCAAGCTTGGGGACCATCTGGGATGCCAGGACCAAACCCGGATCAGCTGCATTCAAGGCAAAAGTCCTACCTGCTGTACCATATTTCTCCAGCCCTGTGTTCTTGCTTTTAAGTTTGTACAAATTTGTTATTCCTTTGGTGAAGCTTGTGGTGAATTATCAATATCTACCAACAACATAAATATTAAACCATATTACACAGATCATTAAAATAAAATAAACAGTATTCTAGGTCTTTCTTGCCTTACTTTCACCATAGAGAGAAGCACTAAGCCAAAGTTAAGAGTTCCATCCCAGTCTAGGTCAGCTGCCATGTTACTACAAACAGGAACATGGCAACTCTACAAATATGCTGGGCCACAGATATGTCTCATTGGTGAGAGTCTGGGCAAAAGATGTAAATGAGGGAAAAGTACCAATATTGCTGAATTTACTTAAAATCTAAAACCTATATGACAGCGCAAAATAAAAAGTAAAGAAAATAGTAAAACCTATACAAAATCAAAATAAACTTAAGATTCACCACCAGATACACCCCTCCTACCACATTTCTTTAAAGAACTAACTTGCTGGGATCTGCTCCTTTGAAGTAGGCATTGGACGGATTCGGTGAGGGCCACGGCCACAGGTAAGGTGTCTTGGTTTCCAAGGCTGACAGGGCTGGGACCTCGGGATACACCTGGAACACATACAACTCACTGGTTAAATATACAAGAAGATCCTGATGAGCTACCAAGACAGGTGTTAGTTTATTAAAATATAAATAAATAAATGGCTATTACTGGTTTCAATGATGCTGCATGTATAAATCTGAAAGTTAAGAAATACAGTGTAAAACATACTGGAGCGTAATACAAAGGACAGAGGAAATTAGCAAACATTCACATTGACTTTTCCTGTCAATGAAAGGACAGGAAGGCTGTGTTAAGGAACATCAGAAGAGAAAGTCCTTAGCTGAAGAGTTGACTTACCAAGATATAGTTTCAAACCCATCCAGATACTAAATTCATTCAAGACTCACCAAATACATACTTCAAGGTCTTATTCTAGCCATCAGCACCGTATAAAATGCTAATTAGGTTTCCCGAACTATTCTTACTGTTCCATCTTTGTCTAATGTTTGCAATTAACAGTCCCACCTTGCCTTCACCCCAACAAAGAGGACTCATGATATATACAACGTCCCTGACATAAAGTTCCCTCAGATAGACCCTTTGGAGTCAAGTCAGATAAAGATTAAATTTAATCTATGCACATGTTTATGGGTTTTTTTACTTAAAACATCTGACTTACTTAATAATAAACTCTCAGAATAATACACTGCTTTTTTTCTCTTCTTCACAACGTTGGCTTTTCCATTTGTGCCTTACTATTACTACTACTGGCTGAAATGCAGAGTACTTCATGTAAATAAATATACGATGCAACTTATAAAAATAAGCCAATAGTATAATTACGATTGTTCATTCCTATTTAAAGGGAAAATGAGTAAGCCGTGTCAACCTGTAAATCTGAATGTTCTATAAAGGTGACAGAGAATCCACAGTCTTTAGGCGTTTGGTGTGGGGGTGGTGATTCCCAAGTGTGATCAGGAGGAAGGTGGTAGAAGGTCGGTGGGGACCCAGCATATCCCAGCCAACCAAGCCAGCAGCTGAAAGCCTGATGCTGTGAGCACATGAGGGTGCTGCTCAAAGCCACGGGTGCCCTGGCTACCAGAAACCAGGGGGCCCTGGGGGGTCTCTAAGGTCATAGCTGGCAATGCTCAGGGGAACCGAGGGGCGCTGGGAGGTAAAACCGTTGGGTGCAGGCCTGTGTCTTAACTACCCGTACCGCCTCCCACCAGCGTCACACACTTGCATTGCAGGTGGCTCCCGAGAGGGAAAAATGAATTACTTTTGAGATACCCAGACGATAAATTCTGACAATCAGTACCCCTCCTGACTCAACTGAACCAGAGATCCAAACCACAAAAAGATCGCCTCCTGGCTTTAAAGGCCAAGTAGATTTTGTGCAGTTTGAGATTTTGAAGAAATTTTTATTTAGAAATTTTTTAAAAGAATATAGTAGCTAAAAATATATTGAAAAAGGTGCCGCTCTTCTAGACAGTGGGAAAAGTAAACCTCTACCCCCTAATAAAAACCACCTGGAGTCTCATATTAAAATTTAAACTCATTTTATTCTCAAAATCACAACAGTCAATGCTAACCACTAATATGGGCTAAAAACACTGCTGCAGGTGTGCGAACAAATGTAAATATTTGAATCATAAATAGTTCTGCAAAGCAGGAGCACTCTTTGGGGATGAAAGAAGATGAGAGATGGGCAGGAATAACAAGCGAAGTGAGGAGGCCAGAGCGAAAGTCCAGAGGGCAGTGCGTTTGCCTTTCACGCAGCTGACCGGGTTCAATCCCGGCATCCCATATGGTCCCCCAAGCACCACCAGGAGTAATTCCTGAGTGCAGAGCCAGGAGTAACCCCTGAGCATTGCAGGGTGTGACCCAAAAAAGGAAAAAAAAAAAAGGGGGACGTGAAGACTAGCCTGGAATAGATCTGAGGGGAGGAGACTTTCTAGTACCGGGAAGCACTCACACGTGTAACTGAAACATGACTGGGATTTTTCACTCACTAAGAGCACTCTGAACACACACAGGAGTATTGGCTTGGAGAAGAAATATGAGTGCTGTGAGTCAAGTCTGAACTAGGTGAAAGATGATGTGTCAGGGGACTGGAGAGATAGTACAACAGGGAGGGTGTTAGTTTTGCCTGCAGTCAACCTGAGCTCGATCCCCAGCATCCCATATGGTCCCCGAGCACTGCCAGGAGTAATTCCTGAGTATAGAGCCAGGAATAACCCTGAGCATTGCTGGGTGTGACTCAAAAACCAACAAATGAACAAGAGGATATTTCATTTTGGTCTTTGGGCCACAGCCAGCAGTTCTTAGGACTTACTCCTAGCCCTGTGCTCAGGGATCACTCCAGAGAGTGCTCAGGAGATGGTATGTGGTATCTGAGCTGGGGTGAGCCACCCCAAGGCAAGCACCTTAACCCCTGTACTATCTGGGTGCAAGATAATTAAGTGAAAGTTAAGGATCTGAACAAGAAGCAGTACTTCAGGGATGTGAAATGGAAAAAGCCAATTAGTAAATTCACTGATTAAAAAAAATGTAGTTTACAGAATGCGTCTATTTATCTATCTATTCATTTATTTTTGCTTTTTGGGTCACACCCGGTGTGCCTCAGGGGGTTACTCTTGGCTCTTTGCTCAGGAATTACTCCTGGTGGTGCTCCGGGGGACCATATGGGATGTCAGAGATGGAACTCAGGTCAGCTGCATGCAAGGCAAAT
>JAJIBD010011463.1:0-47316 GCA_021461705.1 Cryptotis parvus
AAAGTGCAAGATGCTCATGGTCCTGAAATGAAAATTGGAGTGAAGGAACCATTACAATCTGAAACCATTACAACCTTTTCTAACAGAGCACCAGAAAGAAACAATGAAAACTACAAAAAAAAGAACATTTGAAGACATGTACACTCAAGGCAGTGTGCCAAGGAGAGACCAGCCAGCCGAAACTTGTAAATGGCAAATCAAGAGTATGCGGCTGGACTTGCCTTGAATCCACAAACTCATCAGAGAAAACATAAAATAGCTACTAGGCTCAAAGGACCAGAAGCAAAAATATAGCAATAGTAGACAGTTAAGAACTTTTCTGGCCTCCAGGATCATTTCCTTGCATCCTATTTCAACCCAAGGTGGGTCAGATTAAAATGAATCGTGATAGAGTTATGTCAAGAACAAAGGTCATCACCCACTTCCGGCCTCTTGCCCATTCTTGGTCCCACCAGTGGAGGAAGATGCTGTCATTTTTAAAATGTTAGAAGTTTTTCCTTATTACAAAAAAAAAAAATAGAATTACCTGAGGTCTTTGTTTTGCACCTTAAATTGAGTTCCTGTTTAAAACTTTACTGAGTCTTCAGAAATGACACGGCATTGCCCAAGATTTCTATTTTACTTTCTATTTTCTAAATGCCCAAGACTTAGGAGAAAAAGGAGCAAAACTTTGCCCACTTGTTTCGTTATTAAAAGGATAAGAAAAGGCAAAAATACAGAAGCATTCTGATTCCATGAGTGAGTCACGTTTCCCAAAACAAACTTAAAGAAGTCAAAGAGATAAAGAGATTACTCCCAAATTTTGAAAAACCTGGCAACAAGGAAAAAATATTGCTGGAAATAAGAAACAAAATCTAAAATAAACTATTTTGAACCATAGATGCTAGAAGGCAGTGAAACAATGTCTTTTGAATTGAGGGGAAAGTCTTTTTCTCCTAGAATCCTTGCAGAGGCAACTTAACCTAACAACCAGAACAAGAATACCGTCAAATGTTCAGTAACTCAAAAGTTTTACCCCTACTTTCTCCAGAGCAAGCCGAGGATGTGTTTAAGCTAAATGAAGGGAGTATAGTTATTAGGAACCATGGAGTGGGCTAGGAATGTGGTTCAGTGGAAGATCACATGCCCTTGCAAATGTGAGCCTTGGGTTTGATCCCTGGAACTGCAAAATAAAAGCCCCCAGAAAGGAAATGTTAAAAATGGGGCCTAGGGGCGGGAGCGATAGTCCAGCGGGTAGGGCATTTGCCTTGCACGCAGCCGGCCCATGCCAGCCTGGTTTGATCCCCGGCATCCCATATGGTCCCCTGAGCACCACCAGGAGTAATTCCTGAGTGCAGAACCAGGAGTAACCCCTGAGCATTGCCGGGTGTGACCCAAAAAAGAAAAAAAAGTGGGGAGGCCTAGGACTTAGAGGATCAAGAGTAAAACAGTAAAGGAATTTCCCAAAGAATGGCCCAGAACAAGCCTTTCTCAGCAGGCCTGAGAAGAAAATATTTCCACTGGGGCAAAAGGATAGCAATCTCCTAGAGGAATGTCTCCAGGAAAACAATCTAATGAACCGATATACTATCAGAGTGTGGTTGACAATTTTCAGAATGATTTCAAAGTACTTTCTGAGTGATACATACATTTCAAATTATGCTAATGACTAAGGCAAAGCTTCTAAAAACTTACTAAGGAAAAGAAAACAGCATTTTTCTAGAAGCAGATGGTCGGTGGGAGGCAAGGGCGTGCCTGGTGAGGGAAGCAGCACTAGTGAAGAGCACAGTGTTTTCTGCCTGAACGCAATCACAAATAACTATAATTTCATGATGATTTATTTTAAAATAAAAGAAAATCAATACATTAATGACAGGTGGAAGAAATCGTACAGCGGGTAAAGGGCACGTGCCCAACCAGGTTTCGCTCCTCGGTGTCACATATGATCTCCCAAGTACCACCAAGAGTGACCCCTGATTGAGAGCCTGGAGTAAGCCCTGAGCAGTGCCAGGTGAAGCCCCCAAACAAACCAAAACAAAAAAAGGCTAACGAGACCCTGGAATGTGGCTTAAACGGTAGAGCACTTGCAAAGCTGAAGCAAGCCCCTGGATTTAAGCTCTGGAATTGCATGACCCCCAAAAACACTGGGCATAACCTTGGTGGCCACTGAGTACCCCACTGGGATGACCACTATGAAAGAAAAAACAAAAACGAAAATAAATTTAAAATTTAAAACTAAGGAAATGTTAAGGGTCCGAGAGATAGTACAGCAGGTAGGGTTCTTGCCTTGCACGTGGCCCACTGAACCTGCCAGGAGTGATCCCTGAGCACAGATCCAGGAGTAAGCCTCAAGCACTCCTAAGTATGGCCCAGAAACAAACAAACAAACAAAAAAAAAACACAAAGAAAATGTTTCAAATAGAGAATTCTTATGCTAATAAAAATATATCTAAATATTAACTTCAGAACCGCATGGCAGAGCCTGGCAAGCTACCACGTGTCCTATTTGATATGCCAGTACCAGTAACAATTATAGACCTTATTCCCATGACCTGATGGAATGGTTTGAGGCTCTTTATGTTCCTGGAGCAAAGCAGGTGCCCTTGGGCTCTACTTGCATGAGACAGGTCATATGGAGATGGTACTGGTGCCCGCTCGAGCAAATCGATGATGAAACGGGAAGACAGTGATACAGTGACAGTGATTAACTTCAGAAAAAAAGTATGTAAAAAGTACATCATTGATCAGGATTGTAGCATGGTCGTAGAGAGCTGACTGTTCTTGCAAGTGGGCAACCCTGCAATTGATCCTGGCACTTCAAAAGCAAAACAAAACAAAACACACACACACACACACACACACACACACACACACACACACACACACCACATGCTAAATCCTAGGCAGGTATTATCTTCATGCCCTTTATGGAAAGCATTATTTTCAGGCCCATTTTACTGGCAAGGAAAGTAAGGTATAAAAAGGTTAAAAGTCTTAAGATTATTTAGCTAATAAATGTGAATCCCTATGATCACAAACCATCATAGCTTGTTGTGACTGGCTCAACTATCTGAGTGGTATTTTCATTACTATTCACCTGTAGGTACTGATCTGACCTGTCTTTGTGTTCTAATTAGACACTGAGAGAACTGGGAAAAGGTAAACTGTTGGACTAAATTCTTATCTTTCCTGGAAGAAAGTTACACATAATGGTCAGAATTTAAGGGTAAAAGATCTATGCCATTTAAAATATGGGCCAGAGGGATAGTACAGTGGTGGGATGCTTGCCTTGCATGCAGCTGACCTGGTTCGATCCCCTACCATCCCACATGGTCCCCTGAGCACCGCCAGGAGACATTCCTAGGCGTAGAACCCTGGGCATCGCTGGTGAGACCCAGAAAAAAATGAATCAATCAATAAATACATAAATAAATAATATATCCCGTAACAACTGTAGAACCAGGAGTAAGTCCCAAACACTGCCAGATGTGACCCCAAACCAAAATAAATAAAATAAAATACAAATAAAACATCCAGTAACATAAGGAGCAGTTAAAAACTTTTTAGCGAAGATAACTTGGGTATAGAGAAAGGAAAAGAAACGTTTAAAACTGAAGTGCTATTGAACTTTAAAGCTCTGTATTTATTTGCCCTTTATCAATTGAAATAAAATGCATGAAAGTTGGAAAAGCACAGGGAAGGGAGTGTCGGACACTAAAGCAGGCACCTGGACGGTATCCGCAGGGACCAGGATCGCCAGGACAAGTGAAGGACACGCCCACCCCCGCAAGCAGCCCGGTCATACCTTTCTTCACCGAACACCTCTCCACAGTGCGAGCAGAAGAAGTGCTCGGGGTGCCAGGTTTGGTCCATTGCTGTCAGCACTTTCTGGAAAAGAAACACACGGAGAGCAGAATGCCGCAGAACTCTAAAACAGGATCCCAGTTAAAGAAATGAACAGAATGAAAAAGAAAGCTCCTTGCGAAGAGGGGGAAACGGGGGTTCACTTACATCCAGGATTGGGGCAGCGCAGTAAGAGCAGCGCGGGAAAACAGGTGGTGATAGTCCTTGGGGCAGTAGGCCAGGCCACTCCGCTCAAAGAAGGGGCTGGAACCGATCTCTTCTTTGCAGTGAGTGCAGAGGAAGTGCTCTGGGTGCCACGCTTGCCCAGAGCATGGATCACCTGGAAGATGAAGGGGAGCCTGACATGGGGACCCGGCAGCGGGCAGGGCCCGGAGTGCCACAACTCTGCAGAGCTCTTTCCACACATTATCCCGTGACAGCAGCACCCTCTGGAGTTAGACAACATGGAGGCCCAGACCAGGTTCTACCCTGCAACCTGCTTGCTGCCCAGATCTTCCAGAAGTGAAGTGTGTGTGTGTGTGTGTGTGTGTGTGTGTGTGTGTGTGTGTATGGTGGGGAGGTGTTGCAGGACTCCTCTAAGAACCTCTGCATCTGCCCTGGATTGCCTCCTGCAGGTCACTTCCTAGATAAGGGGGTAGTCTAAATGTGGCAGTTTATCTGACCATGTATTCTGTACTGGCTGGTATAAATATTCTCTCATGCTACCACAATCATCGTGGGACTAGCTAGATCTTACCAGCATATTTGCCTGGCCATGTTGGATCTCTAAGTAATTAGACCAGAGAGAAATGCTGTTTGCCTCCAAGCAAGCAAGCATGGCTCCCTGATAACTCAAAGGCAACTAAAATACAAAACTACCGTGAAGTAGACGAGACTTGTGAAGGCTTGGAGAAATATTTAACTGGCATTAGTATTAGTCTTTGGTACAGAGACATGCCATCTCAGAAACCCCCTTCTCTACCCTATAAAGGCATGTCCAGGCAGATCTTGGCTCAAAACATTAGCATACAATAGAGCCTAGGTGAGGTGCTGGGAGAAATTACCTAAGGGCATTTGACCCTTCCTGCTTCTAATAATAGTGGGAGGTCTAAGTTGCAGGGGGTATAAAACCAGCCTGCTTCCTCTCTCTCACTCTCTTTTTGGGCTCTCTCTTTGTGAGCTTGCACCCTTCTTGGGAGTCTTGTCTTTTTCTCCTTTTTTTACAGGGCCTTAACACGTGGTGGCCGCCATCTTGGCCTACACGTGTCTGGGGTTCTAGCCGGGAATCCTAAGCACAGGGTTTCTCCTATTGCTGACTTGCATGCCTGAACCTGTGATAAGTAAAGCCTTTTCAAACTGCATCGGATTCCTGAGTCATCATCCATTCCCGCCCGGCTTCAGAGGTAAAAAGGGAACCTCGCTTCCCGGCACTGTTGGGGACCCGGCAGCATCCCCGACAGGGAGGGTGTTCATTTCCTGACTGACGTGGCTGCAGAGAAAAGCCAGTCAGGCCTATTTGCACTAGACCGAGAGTGGGAGAAATAACAGAACACAGAAGAGATAGACAGGGGGGTAATTACGTCCCTGGAAGAGCAGAAGACCAAGTGACAGTTTTCATTCCTCTGGACTAAATCTCATGTGTGGGGAGAGACCATGCTGGCCAGACTGGAGTGGAGATGTGGGCCCTGCCCCTTCCTCTGCCTCCATGCCAGTTGCCCTGGAAGAGAGACCCACCCACGCCAGACTCACAGCTAATCTGCAACCCGGAAGAGATCCAGACCCATCCACTTCAGACCCACAGCTGCGCTGCTCAGCCAGCCCCACGTGGAAGCAACCCATGGAGTTGATCATGAGATTTTGATGCCCTTAAGTTACACTTGTTTGTGACAGGACTTATGGAGATGTTACTAGTGCCCACTCGAAGCAAATCGTTGAACAATGGGAAGACAGAGATACAGTGACAGTGGTCTAAATGCCTCCTCTTAGGCCCCGTCCAGAAAAAGGTCTCAACGGCACTTAGCATGGTTTGGAGGTGTCTGTTTTGG
Organism: Cryptotis parvus; assembly: GCA_021461705.1. Classification (NCBI taxonomy): domain Eukaryota; kingdom Metazoa; phylum Chordata; class Mammalia; order Eulipotyphla; family Soricidae; genus Cryptotis; species Cryptotis parvus. Next base: position 5,868 of record JAJIBD010011463.1, read on the forward strand.
AGCAGGAGTTTGGTCATGTCTTGGAGTTGAGTGCAGCTGAATACTGCAGATCAATCAGTCTAGAGTAGGAGTGTTTGAGCAAAAGGGAGTGAGAGAGCTGCTCTCCGAACAGGCAGTACTGAGGGACGGCTAAGACCTCAAACTCAAGTCTTAGATCTTCCTGGGCCAACTTTCATCCCTATTACTAGGCCTTGGGCACACCAGGTCATGTCCCCAGAGGATATTAAAACAATTAATAAATAAAAATGGTCTTCCTCAAAGGATTAATGTGACTTTTAAATGATGGAATACTTAATTTTATGACTGGACACTGTCAATAATACTAGAATTCTCAGTCTAGAGATAAGGAGTCCGTGTGTGTGTGTGTGTGTGTGTGTGTGTGTGTGTGTGTGCGTGTGTGTGCATGTGTGTGTGTGTAAGAGAGAGAGACAGGCAGATAGACAGGCAGACAGACCTATCCACATACAGAGATGGCTTTAGGGCCAACACCTTGGTCCACCTCACCTTCCCAACAATCGGTTTCTGGCAGGAAGCACAATGGCCCTTGGGCACTGTGGTAATTCCAAGGTTCAGCAAATCCTGCTCCAAACCCCCAGCATTGAATCCAGGGTGGTCTTCTGATCCTGCTTCTCTGGTAAGTGTGTCCTGCCAGCATCTGGTTTTACCGCAACCTGGTATCAAGGAGAGAACCGGAAGAGAATCAGTCCATTTAACCTTCGCCCCAGGCATTTCTGGAGACTCTCTATGAGCCAATACTATGCACCTCTATTAATCTCTTAGTCTCACTACCATTCCTCCAAGGCCTGGGAAGAAGCCAACATTCAAACACTGTTACTCCTCATTGTAACTCATCGCTCTCTTATTCTAAACTGAACAGACAGAATGAAATCTAACTCATTTTCCTTTGGAAATCTTGTCTGACCAGGCTGGAGAGAGAGCACAGCAGGTAAGATGCTTGCCTTGCACACGTGGCCAATCTGGGTTTGATCCCTGGCCTCTCATATGGTCCCAGAGCTCCACCAGGAGTGATTCCTCAGTGCAGAGCCAGGAGTAAACCCTGACACCTCTGGGTGTGACCCAGGAGTTTTTAAAAATTAAAAACATATTCAAGTGTTACCTTTATTAACTCTCATGATCCCCACAGGCCAATAATTAATCATATCCACCTTTTATTCATCTATCCTGCAATACTTATTGGTCTTAGTGTGTTCCTATCTCTACTCCAGGATCTTAGCAGAGAACAGTGTACAAGACTGAGTATCTGCTCAATTTAAATAATGAATTTAGAGACACAGAAGAAAGGGAGTTTAGTTTCTCTGGGTGACAGTTTATAACAAATGCATGATACAATGCCCAGTAGAGAAAAGATCCATTGTAAAGAGAGATAAAGACAGAAATGACAGAGGAAGCAGAACACGTGTCCTGAGGAGGTGATATGTGGGCAAATAGTTAAGTGATGAGCTTAGGGGCAGACATATTTGTGAGGAGGGCATTCCAGGAAAAGAAAACAATTTGGTACACTAGAAAAAAAGTTTGAAAAAAAAAGGGAGAAAGAGTCAAAATAGAGGCAGGATAAAATGGAGAGCAAGGGGCAAAACTCACATCACGGCCTAACGGACTTAGTTTAGTGGAATGGAGCTAAGGGAGTTTCAAGCACGACAGAGAACCTGATTTACAAGATCTGTGCCAGTGAGGAACTGAGTGTACACTAGCATTAGGACATTTGTTAAAGGAGAGTTCGGGATTATCCGCATATCAGTGGGGACAGAAATACTGGCTTAGACCAATGTTAGGGAAATGGGTGCACAGAAGTTGTTAGAAACCATTCAAAGGTAAAGCCCTAAGAAACAACAAAGGAAAAGCTGACCAATGGATCCTTCCTCATTTCATCCCGACTGCAGCTATCTCAACTACCCATGGACCATGTCTACCATCTATCCAACACTCTGGGGTTCGAAATGACAAATTCCCTTCTAGCATCAGATTTCTATACCCCATCAGTCATCCGAAATCTTCCAGGCACTGGCCTCACTTTACCTTTCCAATCTCATCTTTTATTACTAGTCAATAGCCTCCATTGTTTAAGGCAGGCAGGCTCCCTGCAGTCTGCGGAGTGTGATCTGTTAGTCTGCCTTCTGGCTTCTATATACCCTAGTTTTTCTGCCAGAAATAACCGCATTATCGCTCTAATGCAAAATGTTCATTTCCCTTCAAGGAGTTTTATCATCTAACATACTTCCTTCCTCTATTATGTAATGTTAGCGTTTAGGAGATTGTGTTCAAGAGGGTAACCAATCTTAAGTAGGAAAAATAACTATGGTAAAAAACAAAGTTCAATCTATCTTTCCCGAATTACCTCTATGGTTATTTTCTAGTAGATTTCAGAAAACTTCAGAATGCAAACGTAAGAAACAGGAAATGCTGACTGCCTCATGGGGGAAGAACTGAATGACTGGGAACAGCACCCACGGAGAAACAAGTCACTGTACTTTCACTTAAACAAGTCCCTGTGCTTTCGATTTGTGTACAATGGGGGTGGGTAGCCTATCCAAAAGAGAAGGAAAAAATTTAAGTCAAACAAGATACATTACATTCTACATTAACTAGAAAAAAAAAACACAACTGAAATTCCTAGTGCATATCTTTTCCCTTTTGCAGGTATATCCTGCAATATAAGGAACGTACAAAGCTCTGGTATTCTCTTGTGCCTCTCGTAAATATAAACTATTCACTAGATTTTAGGAACTGTGTAGCCTTGAGCGCCCAGGGAGAATCCCAGAAACAAAGCTCACCTCTCCCAGCACATACTTTTCTATATAATGCCATGAAGTATTTCATAATTAACTTTACATCAAATACTCAAAAATCAGCGTGACTGAATTATATTCTCTACCTAAGAATTTAAGATTATTTTTCTCTTAGTAATGTCTTTTCTTTTTATTATTATTATTGTGAGTTATGTTCAATAGTGTTTATGGAACCTGTAATAGCAGGGACAGAACTCGGTCTTCAGACACAAAAGTATAAGCTGCACACCCAGTGGTGTTTTAAGGCTTGCTGCTCACACTGCACTCAGGGATCAGTTCTAAAGGAGCTTAGGGAACCATATGGGATGTCAAAGACTGAACCCAGGTTGGCCGTGTGCCAGGCAAGTGCCCTACCCGCTGTACTATCTCTCCAGCCCCCAAAATGTTCTCAAGCCCACTCCTCTGTCTTCCATTCCCAGGCAGGCCACCTGAGTACACCACTCCTATTTAGGAGGCGAGAATAGGAGATGAATTGTCTCTCAGTGCCAATTCTCTCATCCTTCTATTTTCCAAGCCACACCTGCTTTTCCATTTTCTACCTATTCACCGCCAGGTCTCCACCATTCTGTTCATCTCAACAATTCCTGATCCAGCCATAGATCCAGTCTATTCCCTCAGGACTCATTCCAGCTAAAAAGGACCTCTCCTCTCTCCTCTCTGCATCCAGACCCTTTCTTCCCGACAGTGATTATCCCACAATATGCCCAACTCCTTTTAAAACTCCCCATGACTGATACTGGTGAAGGGAAGGCCACACTGGTAATGCTGAAACACTAAATGCTTGAAACAACTGTGTAATGAATAACTTTGTAAAATCACAGTGGTTTTAATAAAACTTTATTTTAAAAAAAATCACCAAGGGATTTACATGATAAACTCTAAATGTCTGCAGGGCAAGCCACAGTGTACAAGAGGGGAGAGAGAGAGAGAGAGAGAGAGAGAGAGAGAGAGAGAGAGAGAGAGAGAGAGTGTGAGAGAGAGAGAGAGAGGGAAAAGTGCCTGCTATAGAGGCAGGCTGGGGGGGAGGTGGAGGGGAAATCTGAGGACATTGGTGATGGGACTAGGGCACTGGTGGAGGGACGGTGCTGGAACACTGTATGACTGAAACCCAATCATGAACAGCTTTGAAATTGTATACCTCACGATGGTATAATAAAAAATATTTTTTAAATCCTCAAGACCTTGCTGTATTCCTTAATGCATGTGCCACTGATTTTGCCAAATTACCATCTTTTATCTACATTTAGACACTGATACATCATTTTTACCAAGCATGTGCCAAACACCTATAACCAAACTGTCTCTTGTCTAGGATAATGCATACACAAGGCTGAGTTCATTTGCTACATTACATCCAGTCGGGGAAAATGAATGGCAGGTTAGGAGAGTCCCAAGGGGACGGCACAGGAAAAGACCAGGCTCTTCAGCTGAGCTTACCTTCCCTGCAGTTCACACAGATTGGCCATGAGTTCCTCTAACTGAGAGGCCGCTGTGGTTTTAGGAGTTGGTGGTGATTCTTTCGCTTCTTGAACCTCACTACGGGGGGGGAAACCAAAATAGTCATAGAAACACATCTAAACTCAAACAAATATTAAACAGTACAGACCAGAAAGAGTTTTACTTATCAACCCTTTAAAGGTAAGTAAAACTAGAGACAGAGGATATTTTTTAAAAATAAGCACTCAGCTGCAAAATCTAACTTCTGTCTCTGTGCATCAGATTAGACTGAAAGGCTGAGTGTGGGGGAGCTAAGTACGTAGTGGGGTCTCCCACCTCAACAAACAGTGAAAAGTCAGGAACTTGGAGATTATCCTGTATTTTTTAAAATTAATTTTCAAAAATATTCAATTGACTCTTGCAATTGAAAAGCAAAAAAGACCAAAAAAAATTAAAGCATATAGAAGAGAGATAACAGTCATAGGTCCGAAGGTCCAAGCTGGCAAGCCCCTCAGATTTTGATACATACACTTGCTTTTGTACAAAGCTGAAGAATTCTATTTATTTCTTTTGGGGTCACACCCAGCAATGCTCAGGGTTTACTCCTGGCTTTTTGCTCAGGAATTACTCCTGGCAGTGTTCGAGGGGACCATATGGGATGGGGGAATCGAACCCAGGTCAGCCGTGTGCAAGGCAAACGCCCTACCGCTGTGCTATCGCTCCGGCCCTGAGCTAAAGAATTCTTACAGGGTTCTTATGTGCCACAAAGCCTGAAATATTTTCTAACTCCCTTTACAGATAAAGTATGAGTTTAGCTATATGTAGAAAGCTGGCATCACCAATATAACTGTAAATAAATTCCCGATGAATAGAAATTGAGTCTCAATAAACAGAACACAAATTTTGTTCCAATTCTTGCAAAACCCATAATAAAATTAACTATGTATGAGGCTAGAAAAGAAGGCTCAAGAACTTCTAAGGTATAATTTACTCTGATCTTTAGAGATCAGTGAATGAAATAACAAGCTAACCATAAAATTATTTAAGAAAAAATATAAAACACTTCTAAATAAGTCTTGGGGTAAGTAAATAAAAATTTCAGTTTAGAAATAGCAATGAGAAAAACCTGTATAGGTACAAATACTCCTCTTGGAGTCCAGAGCAAAATACTATAAAAAGGAAAATCTAAAAATGGACTTAAGTACAATATTGAAATCTAGGAAAAAGCAGAAAGAAATAAAACATCTCATTAAAATCTTTTTTTAAAAGTTGGCCGAATGATAGCCCAGCGGGTAGGGCGTTTGCCTTGCAGCGGCCGGCCTGTGCCAGCCCAGGTTCGATCCCGGCATCCCATATGGTCCCCGAGCACCGCCAGGAGTGATTCCTGAGTCCAGAGCCAGGAGTAGCCCCTAGGCATTGCCGGATGTGACCCAAAAAAGCAAAAAAAAAAAAAAAAATAAGATAGCCATACAGCCACACACCACATGGGAGCAAATTGCTTCTTTGCATAGCTCAAGGTGGGGCACACTTTTCCCCAGCCCTTATCAGCACAGAGGGTTGTGGTAAATCCCTGGGTCTGTCAGGGAACTACACAGTCAGCACAGATGGCGGCTCTTAAATCTCAGGGTCTGACATTTGCAAACTTTTAACCCTTACTTGGTCCAACAGCCTGTGGGTGATGGTCTCTTGAACTATGTAATATTATCTCAGATTAGAGCAAATAACCCAAATCATGACATACCACTATAAATAATGCAGAAATGTGATACTGAAATTAGACATATTATGTGCGTGAATGTGTATGAGAGGATTTTATCATTATAATCAGCTAATATATATTTGCATCCAGAATCGATTACTCCCATAGATTACATTTTGAGTAGTAATACAGACTGACTGGGTTATTTGGGCAGCAGAGGAATGATGTCCAGAAGTGACATTTACATCACAGAGATGACTACACAACCCACCCAACTCAAGCGGCTCCCGCCCCATGCAAAGCCACAAATAGAACAAATGTACTTTAACTATTTCATATTTGAAATTCTTAGCAGCAAATTCATATTTCACATGAAAACATGCATTCAAACTGAAAACAGACCTAGTACTTATTCTATTATTTAGTTTTCTACTATTTATTTACTTTGATATTTATAAACATGACATGGGGCAGAGCTGCAGTTACTGGCTCTCCCTGTGCCCAAGCCGCTCACAAGGTGCCCAGGAGGGGATGGCTGGTTCTAGCCCTGGCCTGCCACCCCAGCAGAGCCTCGCAACAAGCCAGACGACCCCACTCCATGAGGGCCTCCGTTTTCCACATCCGGACTTCCTCCTCATCAAAACTCCACCCAGCAGACCAGCCTATCACAGCCCGGCTTGTGCGGCCACTTGCAGCTGCGTGGTTCATCAATAAATGCTGGATTTAGTGATGACTACAAGAGTATGCTACCCGCACGGCAGAGCCTGGCAAGCAACCCGTGTCGTATTTGATATGCCAAATACCAGTAACAATTTTAGACCTCATTCCCATGACCTGATGGAATGGTTTGAGGCTCTTTATGTTCCTGGAGCAAGCAGATGCCCTTGGGCTCTACTAGCATGAGACAGGTCATATGGAGATGTTACTGGTGCCCGCTCGAGCAAATCAATGATGAATGGGAATACAGTGATACAGTGTGATTTATAAACCAGGGGAAATGTAGAAGGAAAATGAATCTCTTCCTCTTGTAGGAAAAGTAAGCCATGTCTTTAAGCACATGTTCCACTACTGAGTAATTACTGATGAAATTGAACAATAAGGAAAATTAATGAGAAAGTGGTTATCTACCCCTTAAAAGACCTTGTCATGGGGTAGAGGGATAGTACACAGGTAAGGCACTTGTATTGCACACATCCAAGCTGGGTTCGATCCCGGCATCCCATCTGATCCTCTGAGCACCACCAGGAGTAATTCCTGAGTGCAGAACCAGGAGTAACCCCTGAGTATCATCAGATGTGGCCCAAACCAAAAATGAATAAACCGAAAGTAAAAGATCTTGTTATTGATTGCTATATAATCCTGTTCATGATATAAAGTCAGAACAGTTTCGTTTCCCCTCTATACATATATAGTACATATCTTAACAGCTTTATTCCCTGGCTTATCTTTCCTCATTCAACTGCAACATCATTAATTTTAAGTATCCAGTGTCCATGTGTGCTTAGCTATATTTTCAGACATTTTATTATTTCCACTATTGTCTTTTTTTCTATTATTTTGCTAATGCCAACACTATCCCTATCATCTGTTTGTAAGTATTAATATTCAAAAGAGATTTCACTTGGTGGTTTTTTATCAAAGAGCAATCTAGATTTTCTTTACTCTGGCTTTTCCAATTTAATGAAGAATCAATTTGAGAAGGTCCATAAATCAACAACCCGGCAGCAGCGAACATGGTGGGATTTGGGACTAGGTTGAATTTCAAGCAAAGATGATGTCTTTGTGTTCTGAGTCTTTGTGCCACGCGCAGGGCATACACTAGGCCACTTTCTGATGGAGAGCACACCTGGCAGGGCTCAGGGCTTACCCGTGGCACTGTGCTCAGGGTCCACTCCTGGTGGTGCTTAGGGACCATATGCAGTGCTAGGGATCAAACTGGGACTGACTATAAATACACACCAGTGTTCTACTAATTGTTGGAAATGGTAACACCAGACTAGAACTGAGCATTGAATATAGGTGAAGGGATACACATGATAACCCCTAAATGTATGTATGGCAAGCCACAATGGGGAAGGAGGAGGAGGAGGAGGAGGGGGGAAGGAAGAAGGAGGGGGGAGAGGGAGTTAGAGGAAGAAGAAGAGCAGGGGAAGGAGGAGGTGGAGGTGGAGGGGGAGGAGAAGGAAGAGGAGGAGGGGAGGTAGAGGAAGAGGAAGAGTAGGGAGCAGAGAAGGAAGATGAGGAGGAGGAGGGGAAGGGGGAGGGATGAGGGAGAGGGGGGGGGAGGAGAGGGAAGAGGAGGGGAGGAGGAGGGGGAGGGAGGGGAGGAGAAGTGGGGACATTGGTGGGGACAATGGTGGTGGGAAATGTGCACTGGTGGATGAACAGCTTTGTAAATGACTATCTCATGGTGCTATAATAAAATTTAAAAAAAAACTGGGATTGACAATAGGAAAGCCAAATGCATGGAAGCCTGTACTACTCTCCAACCCAGTAGGTCACTTTCATCGATTACCAATAAAGGTTAGTAAGGCCGGGGGAAATAGCTCAAGGGACTGGAAAGCAACTTACAACCAGGAGGCCGGGTTCAGTCTCTGGATCTCTCAGTGTTTCCCCCATCAAATTCCCAGCAATATTTTTTATGATCTTGTTAGTCCCTATTTTTAACCAAAAGATTTCCATTCATGTTTTTGGTACATTTCTAAGTTATTGCTCATACTGTAATTGCCACAAAACTCTTAGAAATATTATTATGCAGCTATAGTGTCAACCCAGATTGAACACACTCCCAAGGTTAAACGCCACAGAGCAAGCCTGAGAAGAAAGGAAGAACTGAATTTCTCATGCTTTGTACATTCAGACCATTTCAGCTCTGAATTAATGACTCTAGCTTCAGAATCTGTAATCATCTATTATGCTTGAATGTGCCACTTGGGTACCACATCGTCTCCCACACAGGCCTATACAGACCAGGGATTCTTTATTTTTTTTGCTCTTTTTGGAGGGGTAATACCCAGCAATGCTCAGGGGTAACTTCTGGCTCTGCATTCAGGAATTACTCCTGGTGATGCTCTGGGGACCATATGGGATGCCGAGGATCAAACCCAAGTCAGCTGCGTGCAAGGCAAATGCCCTCCCGGCAGTGTGGTCACTCCAGCCCCAGACCAGGTATTCTTAAGTAAGAGGAGGTGTATCTGTCCAGGCACACTTGGGCAAATACAAACATAAGCAGTACACAGATGGAATTTAATCGAGAGTCCGATAACAAGAGTGAGAGGAGCTCTAAGAAACACAAAAGAAGACAGGAAGAGAACCGGCCCATTAGACACAGGAGGAAGTCAGTAAGTCGGTAAGGGGTGAGAAACGAGGTAGAGTTCACCAGAAGCGAGGGATCCGGTTCTACAGGCCTGGGCTGGACCCACCAGCAGGTCTGCGTGACTAAAACTGCTGGCCATGACATAGGAGTGTTGGGAGAAGACGCTTCCTAACACTTTCCAGTTCTCAGAGCGCCTTCCATGGAAAGCAAGAGATTATTAACTAACCTGGACCTGGAAAACACAATTGACTAGTGACCTGGGTTCAAACAGGGATCGGCTCTGCTAAGATAAAGAGCAGAGCAGCAAAAAGGATGGAGCAGAAACCGCTCAGGCAGGAAATAGGCCAGATTCACATTAAGGGAAAGGGTGTCAATAAAGCACTTAGGGTATGCTAAAGCTGGCCACCTTTGCATCAGGCTTGTGAGGCTGTTAAGCTAGCTTCCCTGCGTCTGTATCATGCTTCTGTGCTCGCTGACGTTTCCATTCAAGATTTATCAGTTTTATATTTTAAGAAGCAAATATTCATTGAGATTTCATTATATACCAAGTACTGTCTTGTTGACTTAATTTTTTCAGCCAGGTGAGTAGGAAAAGGAAATTGAGGAAGCACACCCACCAGGCAGCTTCTGAAATCGGAATAAACTGACATTAGATATTAATGAACTGGCCTCACCCTCAGCAAAGCAGAGGGTATTTGCAATTTACCGAAAGGAAGCTATGAAACGTGCGTCCTTGATAATACAGATCCTTCTCTTATTTTTTTGCACATGTGTGTTCTATTAGCTCTAGTTATGATAAGTTATCTTACTCCTTGCCACATAGAAGTCTTTATCAATTCTAAGTCCTTTGTTGCTCAAAAAATGATCTGATTTTTTAAATCACAAGCAATTACTGAACCAAAAACAAGTAATATGGCTTTAACTTTTTTCAGACTGCCAATTCTGCTTTACCCTATAGAAATTATTTAATAAGAGGATATTTTTTAAATACCTTATTATTAAAAAAAAAAACTCTTTCCCTCAAATCAATACATTTTGAACACAAAATGGGAAAGGGGGGGGTCTCTATGCACCAGCCTATCACAGAAACCCATTATCCTAGTCCAGCGGTAATCCTAGCTCGGATTTTTTGGTTGACATCTAGCTGATTTTTTTTTTTTGTAGTGAACATGATAACCAGAGTGGCCATCTGGTTATCATGGTTAAACATCCATGCATATATGAAATATTTAGACTTTCTCAGATAATGAAAAGAATAGTGGAATTATGATTGTAGACAACCAGGCCACTTGAGGGGACTGTCAAGTGAGCTTGGCAGAATTCACCTTTGTTGGGGCTGGAGCGATAGCGCAGCGGTAGGACATTTGCCTTGCATGCGGTCAACCCGGTTCGATCCCCAGCATCCCATATGGTCCCCTGAGCACTGCCAGGAGTAATTCCTGAGCAAAGAGCCAGGAGTAACCCCTGAGCATTGCCGGGTGTGACCCAAAAAAGAAAAAAAAAAAGAATTCTACCTTTATTTAAGGATGATAGGAAGGAGAGGAAGGATGGGAGGAGTCCAAATAACTGATCATCATTACCCAAGCACATGTCAATATTAATCACCTAATCACTTTAATTTTTTAATATTTAATTTGATAAATACCTGTAGACACCGGGTTTCTGAAACTTAGTAGTATATACAGGCTGCACCTAAGGAGAAAAAAAAATCATGAATTTCTGATATTAGTAGAATATGTCTACATTCCGTTTTTGAGAACATTCTTAGCTTCTCAAAGAGACAGACGACCAGTTCATCTCTGAGATCTCCTGACACAGGCAGAGAACTACCATCTGATCCACAGAGAAAGGCCCAATTCTAAGCAGAATAGCTGGCATGTAAGCAGATACATTCTGTTCCCTGCCCTAAAAACACTGAAATACTCAGGAACCCTATAACAAATCAAATGAGGCAGAGCAATGCCCCTTTATTATGGTAGCATCTAGAGAAGACAATGACACAATTAAATGGTCTATATCGAGGGAATACTGTGCTACTTTGAAGGACAGCTGACTTTGAAATAACTCATTTCATTATTGAGGATCCATCATGGGCCATGCTGGGGATGCAGCAATTAAATATAATGAAAAACACTGTCTACCTTGTACTTTATGATGTAGCACTCTGGACCTCACAATAAAAATTTAAATTCACCTAATAACATACATTAACCAATCCATGTACAAAGTTAATCGTGGGAGGGAGATCTAAAATAGGAGAGGGAGTCTACGGCCATACTACCCTGAACACGCCTACTTACCCTAATAGAGTGAAAACTCTGTTTTACTGACTATGTGTTTCATGTGCCACTTAGATGAAGCCATGGAACAAGTCAAAAGAACCAGAGTTCTCCTCCCCATACCGGCATAATTTAATGGGAATACTAATTGGAAAACATCAATTTCCAATGTGGCTAAAGCCAATAAAATGTCAGAAAAATAAGCATAAAGTCGTATTTCTTTTTTTTTATTAATATTTTATTATACCACTGTGAGATATACGATTACAGAGATGTACATGTTTGGGTTTTGGTCATACAGTGTTCCAGCACCCATCTCTCCACCAGTGCCCATTTCCCTCCACCAATGTCCCCGATTCCCTCCCACTCCCTTAATCTGCCTCTATGGCAGGTTCTTTTTTTTTAAGGTTTTTTTTTTTACAATTACAAAGATATACAGTTAAAAAGTTCATATTTGGGTTTTGGTCATACAGTGTTCCAGCACCCATCCCTCCACCAGTGCCCATCTCCACCACCAACGTCCCCGGTTCCCTCCCGCTCCCCAGCCCGCCTCCATGGCAGGTTCTTTATTTCTTTCCCTTTCTCTTTTTCTCTTTTCCTTCCCTTCCAGGCTATGGATTACAGAACATACATTAAAGGGTTGTCATGTGTATCTTTTTGCCTCTATTTAATGCTCATAAACTCGTATTTCTTCCATGTGATCGAAGACCCATGACTACCATACTCATTTCAGGCAAAAGAAAAAAACAGTGGCTTTTATTACAACTGAAATGGGAAATCATTGTAGGATTCTGGTTTTTTGGGGTGCTACACGCAATGATACTCAGGGCTTACTCTTAGCTCTGTGCTTGGGATGCACTCCTAGCCGTACTCGAGGGACCATATGGGATGCCAGGATTCAAAAGGGCTTAACCATGTGCAAGGCAAACACCTTACTCGCTATACTTTTGCTCCAGCCTGTCATTTGGGATTTAAGTAGAGAATAGGATCTGATTTCAGCTCTACAGGATCACTCTGCTATTTGAGTAATCAATTGTGAGGAGGCAAAGGGAAGGAACCAATAAGGAGTCATGGTTTAGCTATAATTTAGGAAAGAGAACACAAAGAGATTCCCTAGAAGAGAGATAAATGCATCCTTAAGACATAGCTGGAGGCAAGAACAGTTAAAGGGAGAAATCTCTAAGGGTTGAAATTTCAGCACTGTACTATAAATTACTTCATGCCATGTACAAGGGTGCACCAGAATATCATATTCCCTAAGTCCCGACATGAAGAGCACCTTCATTCCTCTCCCACTAATTCCATTCTCATCAAGTATCCTTCTAATGACAGTGATGACGCACATGAGCTTACCCATAGGAAGGAAATAACTATCCATAAATGCTCATGGCTATCTCACTAAATTAATAACTTGCATTTCTGAGTTTTGTAGCACATTCTTTCTTTTCTTTTTATTACCCCTTCCCTTCATAACACATTATTTCTTACGAGTTTTGTTTAGCTTTGATTCCCAAGAGCGCCATCATATCTAGTATTACTTCACTTCACTTGTCTTCCCGTTGTTCATCAATTTGCTCAAGTGGGCACCAGTAACATCTCTATACATCCTGTCACATGCTAGTGTAGCCCAAGGGCATCTGCTCGCTCCAGGAACATGAAGAGTCTCAAACCATTCCATTGGGTCATGGGAATGAGGTCTATAATTGTTACTGGTATTTGGCATATCAAATACGACATGGGTAGCTTGCCAGGCTCTGTCGTGTAGGTGGGATACTCTTGTCGTCACCTCTCATCTTGTGAATTTATTGATGAACCCTGCAGCTGGCCATGCGAGTCGGGCTTGTGATCAGCTATTCTGCTGGGTGGAGCTCTGAGGAGCTGGGGAGTCTGGATGTGGAAATGGCGGCTCTTGTGGTGTGGGGGTTCCTCTGGCTTTTTGTGAGGCTCTGCTGGGATGGCAGGCCAGGCCTAGAACCCACCTTCTCTCCCAGGCATAAGAAGCCAGAGGACCCCCACACCATGAACACACACATCATATCTAGAAATACTATTAATTATATTTCTTTCTTTTCCCTCAGGTACAAGTTGGCCATGTTTTCTTTTCTTATTGAATCAATAATAATTTTATTTTTAAATGAGCACTAGGGAGTCTCAAACGTGACTGGGGAAGCTGGAACTCCGCTCTCCCCAGGCTCAGCTGACCATAGGGCTCCCAGGAGGACAGATGGGTTTTGGGGAGTGGGCCCATCACCTCTGGGGGGTCCCAGAAGCAGCCGGATGAGATTCACCCACCACACTAGCCGCCATCTTCCCTGTTCGGACACTGGGATGCTACCTCAAGACCAGATTAACAGAGCAAAACGAGTTTGAGCCCAGGTAGGCAGCTCCCAGAAGCGGGAATCACTGGGAATTCGTCAGATGGAGCTGGGGTCGGCCCTTCCCCCCTCCATTCTGTTGAGTCTGGTGGCCCCACCCAGGAGCTGCCCTGGGGCAACCAGCCATCGCATGCAGTCTCAAACGAGGCTGGGGAAGCTGGAACTCCGCTCTCCCCAGGCTCAGCTGACCATGGGGCTCCCAGGAGGACAGATGGGTTTTGGGAGTGGGCCCATCACCACTGGGGGTCCCGGAGGCAGCCGGATGAGACTCGCCCACCACACTAGCCGCCACCTTCGCTGTCCAGATGCTGATCATGAGGCCCATAAAGTCGCAGGGCCACAAGTGGCCGCACGGTCCTATCAAACTAGTGGAAACAGTTATGTCCTTTAATGTACTGCATTCTATGATGTGCAGGAGAGTTTGGTGGGAGGGAGAGACAGAGAGGAGAGAAAAGACATACAGAACCAGCCAAGTAGTTGAGGTGTGGGAGGGGGAGAGAGGTGGGGACATTGGTGATGGGAGATGGGTTCGGGTGGAGGGGTGGGTGTTGGAACACTGTAGAACCAAAACTCTACATGAGCATCTTGCAATTGTATGTCTAAAAGTGGTGTAATAAAATTTGGGGAAAAAAAATAAAATAAAATAAAAATATTTAAAAAAATAATAATGAAATAAAAAAATGAGAACTAGGTAACCCAAAAAAGTTACCGTGAAAGACTTGTGTGGTCTACTATCACTCCACCCCCGTCATTGTGGGATTCCGAGTAGAAGAATGTGACGATTTAAGTTTTAATCATAAAACTTGACATGACATGACACCTCGCCATGCCCAGACAGTCCCTGGCCATATTAAAAACCATCTTATTCCTCCATATGCATCTTGGCAGCTGTAGCACTACTTCCCACAGTGATATGCAACTGCAGACTGTCCCGGGTGAATTACAAAACTTACAAAATTACTCTGCCGGTACCACGCCGTCCATTTTTACTTTCTATTGGACCTAGGGCTTCATACATACAAAGCAAGTGTCTACCACTGAGCTACATTCCACCCCACATTTTCTCATTTTTAATTAAAAAGAGTTTTGATCATGAGAAAAAAATTAGTACTCAGAGGTTTACTCTTCTTAGATGATTTTGACAATTCTCCTCTTCCCCAAAAAATCACTGTTGGACATATGACTCTCCTTTCATCATTTTATGTGAGATACAACTCAGTTTCAGAAACACACTCAAACATCTAAGTCAAGCTCCTCCAATAACTGAAAAGCTACTGACAAAGAGACTTACATCAGGCAGCCTGGAAAGGATCTTTGAAGTCTCCGCATTGTTATTCTCCTTTCTAGAATGTTGATCCAGGTGAAGAGAAGGTGAACTGGAATAGTCCTCGTCTTGGAGAGTGGAAAGTTCCAGTTCTTCCAATAAGGCATCTGTATATCCAAGGGCATAAGAGAATTAGAATATAAAATATGTAAATCTTCTGGCATAATTAGCCTCTTAAATATCCTCACTGTGTCTCCATTAATCTCGGTGTTATCTTAGTTTCTGGCTATTTTCAAACATCCTCCCTTACTCTGTATTTGAAGGTATCTTTTGGTTTCTCTTGAAGGTCAGATAAATAGTCTAACTGGCTGAGGCCATGCTTTGAAGCAGGAGGCTCGGGTTCACTCCCAGGCACTATACGGTGTTCAGGGCTCAGGGCCCCATAAGGAAACTCCCAAGCGCTAAGTAGGAACAGCCACAGAGCACCACTGCGTGTAGCCCCCAAACAAAACAAAACAAAATGTTGTTTGACAAGAGAATAGCTAATGCCTCCACATATTGAGGTTAACTCCATACCTCCTGTGACAATTTCAGGCTCAGTCCACAATCTGATTACTTATAGAGTATTATTGATTTCAACATTCATTTAAGATGGCTAGCTCACAAAGATTCCCCACTTAGAACGTAATCAAATCTGGAACCAGAGTGATAGTATAGGTAGGGCACTTGCTTTACACAAGGCTGTCTGGCATTCAATTCCTGGAACCCCATAGGGTTCATCCCCTGAGCACCACCAGGAAATGGAATTGTTGGGTAAATAAATAAGATTGACTAAGAGATGGTGGTTAAGGCAGCTGGTGGGGTCATCTGATTTCATTGTCTTATATTAACTTATGTTTATGTTAATATTTTACTAACTTTCATATATTTTTGATTTTTTAGGAAAGACGTTTTGGTCTTCTGTTGTTGTTTTGGGCAACACAGTGCTGTGCTCAGGAATCACTCCTGGCAGGGTTCAGGGCACCGTATGGGGTGCTGGAAATCGAACCCAGGTGGACTCTGTGCAAGACAAGCACGGTACCAGCTGTACTATCTCTCAAGCCTTGAAAGATGTGTGTGTGTGTGTGTGTGTGTGTGTGTGTGTGTTTAAGGAAAGAAAAAGTAAACTAAGTTAGAGAGAAATGGAAAGAGAAAGAAATAAAGAAACTGCCATAGAGGCAGGCTAGGCAAGGGGGAGGGAATCGGGGACATAGGTGGTGGGAAATGGGCACTGGTGGAGGGATGGGTGCTGGAACACTGTATGATCAAAACCCAAATATGAACATCTTATAAACATCTTTGTAATTGTATATCTCACGGTGATATAATATTTTTTAAAAAAACCTTTCAAAAAAAAAAAAAGAGAAATGAAGACTTTTTTTTCTTTCAGAAATTTGGTAGAGTCCCAAACTTTCATTCTGTATGTATATATTAGAATTTTTTTTCTCTTCTAGTTTCTTCTCCATCTAGAAGTTTTGGATCTTCTCATATTCAAAGTTTTAAATTGTTTACAATAAAAATCAGGGTAGATGATGAATACTACAAGTAGGAGGAATTTCCCTCAAAGTAACCAGCTAAGCAAAGTCACTGAACATTTTTTCTGGGTCATGAGTTAATAGACCTCTTCCTGTTTTCTTAAGTGTAGACATCACTAAATGCCCCAATACTTTCTTGCTTTTTGCCAGATTCTGTAACTTATAAATGACTAATTTCAGTAAGACAGATGCTGTTTACTGGAGTTGGGAGGTATTAGGCTGAAAACTCAATAGTCTTTCTTTGTCCTGCCTTTAATCTGCAAAAATCAAACACATAGACATAATAACACTAACACATTATAAATAAAGTGAGTTCTCTTGATCTAATAGATGTGGGGTGGAAAGGTGATTGTCCTGCCCAGACTGAGAGGGTTTTACTCAGAGCTAGTCTGTTTCTGATTCCTCTTAATCTAACATCCCTACATAATAAGATTTTTCTTTAGATTTTGTTGTTTTGGGGCCATTGAGTGAATTTGGAAACTCAGGTTCCTTGGGGCTTGAAGGTGAAATTTCCGTATGCAAAGCATGCACTCAGCCTGGTGAACTATTTCTCCTGCCTCTTAAGACCTTTCATGCAGCTATGAACTACCAACCTCAGAGAAAGTACCGCAGGGGGAATTTTAGCTCATCTGTGCTAACCTATCCACCATGCTATTTCCTTCACAGTGGGGAAAGAAGATCCACTGTAACTCTTTAGAGCAGTTATTGGGTTACAGATCATTTGAAGAAGCAACGGAGGCCTGGCTGTCAACAGCTGTTGTGGTTGACCACCTGGATTATAATAAATTAACTTTGAGTTGCTCAGTACTTTCCATAACTCTGGTCAAATTTCCCCTAACACTCATCCAAGTTAGGATATGCAAAGCTTTATATAACTATTATTTCACTGCTTTGTAAAACTTATTTGGTGATCCTATTGGCTGGAATACGTAAGTCAATATACTTCCCAACTTAGAGCTTGATGGATTTTATTTTTGGTGCTCCTGATGGTGACCTTAAACAAATTATTTTTTCTTAGTATTCTCTTTTGGTTAAGAAAAAAAAGTGGGATACTATTCATATTTCAGAGAGTGCTTCAGATACATTTAAAAATGAGCATAAGTAAAAATATCTAGTGTTGGCTAAAATCACTAAAGTCTTAGATCCCTTTTGAGTTTCCTGAATGAAAGTCATTAAGAGCTCTGAAAATGAAAAAGTAGAGCTGAACTCCAGCAGAGCTCAGAGAGAAAGTGGAATTCCACTAACCTGCGCAAGGCTAAGAGTTTGGTTTCTATCCCAAGTTCAAAATATATTGTACCATAAGTATCCAAATAGATCTGAGCTCCGAAATAGTCCAATATTTACCACCTCTTTCTGCATATTAACATCTCTTCCTTAATGTAACTTACGTTTCTTCCTTCTCTACCCTCCAGCTCTCAAATCGTACTGAACTTTTTTTTTTCTTGGGTCACACCAGGCAATGCTCAGGGGTTACTCCTGGCTCTGCATTCAGGAATTACTCCTGGCAGTGCTCAGGAAACCATATGGGATGCTGGGATCGAAACCGGTCGGCTGCATGCAAGGCAAATGCCCTACCCGCTGGACCATCGCTCCGGCCCCACAATTCTTATATTAGCTCCTAAGGTTTGAAGTCAGGTCTCTTAAAGTAGGGCGGCCAGTAGTTGACTGGCTTGTTTTCCAGTGAAAGGATGAATCATAGTTCCAAGTCATAGTAAACTGTTCCTTCACAATTCCTCCAAATAAAGTTTATCAATGAAGTCATTGAAGCTGTAGTGCTCTGTCTTCTTACTTTAACAGTAAACTATGGAGAATACAAAACTACTTGGGAGCCTCTCTCCAACCTTTGCAGACTCATTTACATGTTTCTGTGCTTCTTTTCAAGACACCCTTCACTGCTCTTTTTTGCCTCCCACAATCCATCTCTGCCGTCACCAGCTGTGTGATTATCTTCTGATCTCCAAGCCCCAAGAGCAAAATGCTCACAAAGGAAGGCGTTCAACCACAATTAAGCTCAAAGCTGTATTGGGGCAGCCTTAACTTGGCTGCTAACACCAATCGCTGCCTATTGTGCTACTCCAAAGAGTGAAGTGCTAGTTCCCTAGAGCAAGCATAGTTCCTCATCTTCCCTCTTGGCTGGGCTGAGACGAAGAGAGAAGTGAAAATTAAAATCTTCCAGCATACCCTCCACTTGTTTTGAAGTACATCCCTCCAAACCCGAAACCCGCAGCTAAAGCATCTTTCCCTTTAAGGCTTTCCTGCCCAGAAGTTCTTCACTCACCCAGTTCTTCCATTGTCACCGACCCAAGATGCTCTGGTCACACAGGTGGGTGAGAGCTGTTGTGGTGTGTGCTGAAGTAGAGGACTCCAAAGGAACTGAACTAGACAGCGTGAAGCCGCTTCTATAACCCGATTTGGTTCCTGTATCTGCTCGGAACTTCCTGTCTCGAGTCGGTGAGGCTTTTGTCTGATTTTTTAACAAATAGAATTTGAGTGTGATGGTGCATTGGGGTGCTGGGGTGACTTGAACTAAACCTGAGATGCTATCAGAGCCAGGGTTCGTCTGGAATCCATGCTGGGCGCACAAGCACTTGTGATTTTTCCCCTTGCGAGTATCCTGACTGCACTAGAAACCGTTTTGAGTTTAAAAAGTGGGGTGCGAAGACCCATGCATGCGATCTTGGATATAAAACTTCCATCAAAGTTAACTGAACCAATTCATTTTGCTGTCTTTATTTACTTAAATTATCCAGAAATTATGCCTAACTGCTTTCTTGGGTAGACTGCAAATCCATAAAGTCATAAAGCAGAGGCTTATTTACTTGGATTTCCTGGGCCTGGTTTATTTCAGTGGCCCCAAATGGGGTTATCAAGAATTAAACTGGAAGTAAAATAAGAGGGAGAGAGATGCAGAGACAGAGAGAGAGACAGAGAGAGAAAGAGAGGAAACTAGGGTACTTGCTTCTAAGGCAGCATGGGGGTGGGCAGGAGAGGGTGGGGTACATTGGTGGTGGAAATGGGGCACTGGTGGAGGGATGGGTGCTGGTATACTATATTACCAAGAAACAATTATGAACACCTTTGTAATTGTATGTTTCACGGTGGTATAATAAAAAATTTAAAAAAAAAAGAATTAAACTGGAAGATTTAAGTCCAGATGTTTAGTTGCTGATGTCCCAAATATGCACAGAAACTGCTCACAATTGCTTCCGAGCCCTTTCTCTGATAGGCTGCTGTTCGCTTTTACCTTTTTTTATTTTCCTGCTCTGATTTTGTCTTGAATAAATCACTGTATCACTGTCACTGTCTTCCGTTGTTCATCGATTTGCTCGGCGGGCACCAGTAACATCTCCATACGTCCTGTCGCCTTGAATAAAACATTCAGAAAAGGCCTACTGGGCCAGAGCAAGAGCACAGCGGGTAGGGCATTTGCCTTGCACACGTTCGATCCCCAGAATCCCATATGGTCCCCTAAGCACCACCAGGGAGTAATTCGTGAGTGCAGAGCCAGGAGTATCCTCTGAGCCTCAGGGGGGTGACCCAAAAAAAAAAAAAAAAAGTACTACTGTGAGAAAGTAGTTTGTAAGGGCTGTAATGGATACCCCTGTGATGTATACAATTATTCATACCCGGGGTAAAAAAAAAAACTGAGCGACATGTTAAAGGAACACTATTATTGCTTTGCTATTAACAATAATCCTCATTTAACTTCAAAGCCTGTATCCTTTTGCTCTCAGGACAGAGGCCTTTTTTGTTTTTTCAAGATTGATCTAAGAACCATTATGGGACCGAAACAGCAGGGAGGGCATTTGCCTTGCATGTGGCAGACTTGGGATTGGTCCCCGGAGCATCGCCAGGTGTAAAATATTTTTATTATAAAATAATAACAAAATAAAAAAAATCATTCACCATTATCTCTAAAAAAAATAATTTTTAAAGGACAAGATTCCCTCTCTGCGTTTCTCTAAGCAACCATTGGATGTCAGTACTGTTCCAAGAGCCCGCTCACAGCACACACACACACACACACACACACACACACACACACACACACACACACACACACACACACACACACACACACACACACACACACACACACACACACACACACACACACACACACACACACACACACACACACACACACACACACACACACACACACACACAGGAAAATTCCCAGGGCCACGCTGCCAGCTCTACAACTGAAAAACCATTAACTCCGTGAAAGTGCAAAAACACTCGCTAGAGAACAGGCAACGTTTGCCTAAGTCTGAGCGGTGAGCCAAAACGCGGCTAGGGGAAAAGGCACTTCGGCACTTGGCTCGCAAAGACTGGACTCCATCTGCGGTTTCACTGAATGATTAATGGGGATTTCAGAGTCGCATCCCCAGATCTGGTTTCTCTCCGCCCGCTTCTGGGGCTTTTAATCTTTCTTTCCAGGGGGAAGTCTCATTCTTGCAAGCCACGCCTCGACTTGAATGAAGGAAAGGAGGAAAAGGAGCTTCATGGGGGGTGGGGGAGTTAGGGAAGGGGTGGACACTGCGATCTCGCAGCAGCTGGAATGTCCCTCGCGCTGCGCGGCGGCCAATCGGATTTGGTCCTCGGCACCCCACGAAGCCCCGAGCCCCTGGGCACAGAGCCCAGGGGTGACCCCGGCACGACCCAAAGTGGGGAAAGGTGGGGAAGCAGGTGGCCCCAGCAAGGCCCTTCAGCCGGGGGAGAGGGGCAAAGGGGCAAGCCCGGGGGCGCTGGCAGGGCCGGCAGCGCGCTAATGCACCCGAGCAGCGCTCAAAGCCGCCGCCCGACCACGCTTCCGGCCACACTGTAACATTTGAAAACCGCAGCAGCACGTGGCTCCGGGGCGGGGGAGGGGGGCGCGGTCACTGACACCCCAGCACCCCGCCCTCCAGGGCCCAGGCCTGCCCGCGCCAGCTGTCGGCGTCCACACACACACACCCCACAACACCTTACAAGTCTCCCCGCAGACTTATTGCGACTCAAGCCACGAGAGGGAACCAGGAACCAGGGTCAGCTCCTGTCCACCACAAGCTCACACACTAGATGAAAAATAAGACATTGGCTACCGGCCCACGTGCCATAGAGTCGTATCAAGGCAAGGACTATTACGTGACTGCTATTTAAAGCAAAAAAAAAAGAAAAATGCTTCGGGGCTGGTGCGATACCACGGCGGGTAGGGTGTTAGCCGTGCAAGGGCCAACCCGGGTTCGATTCCCGGCATCCCATAGGGTCGCCCGGGCACCGCCAGGAGTAATTCCTGAGTGCAGAGCCAGGAGGAACCCCTGAGCATCGCCGGGTGTGACCCAAAAAGCAAAAAAGAGGAAAAAATGCTTCGGCAGCATCAGGCAGAAAAGTGAGCAAAGCGTCCAGAACGAATCAGACGCTTGTTTCCCATCTGCGCAGGCGCAGCGCCCTAACCCGGAAGCACTGATGAACTAGCAACATAAGCGCGGACTGAGGGAGGAGACTACATTTCCCATCATGCATCAGCCACAAAAAATTCCCGTCAGCCACAACTCGAGGCTTCCGGAAGCAAAGCCTAAGTGCGACTTCATTTCCCAGGATGCCTCTGGGCAAGTGCCCCACGCGCATGCGCCAAGAGGCGGGCCCTCTTTGCCCTCACGACCCCGCCTCTGTTCTGCCGCCGCCATTTTTTCGGAGACTTTCATCCGGCAGCCGACGGCGTTTTTTTTTTCTTAAAGGAGAAGCGACAGCTCAAAAAATTTTCCCCTTCTCCCCGCAAGACCTGGAGACGCGGGGGACAGAAAGATCACAGCCAGGAAAGTGGGCTCGGGGTGGGAGAAGAACGCCGAGGCTACTTCCGCGGCTTAAGGAAGGATTAAAAAAAAAGCCCTTGTGGCATTAGCGGCTTCCTCAGGGAGGCAGGTGCGCGCGCATCCAGTTCTGGGCGCGCGCAAGGCGGGGAAAGAGGTGCGTTTGCTTCCCCCAACCTCCTCGCGAGACCTGTTCTTCCCACTGCCCCTAGCGCGTGTTGCGCTCCGGAGGGGGAAGGTCACTTTGGGATTGTCGCGAGACGCAGCCGTTTAACGGTGAGAGCGGGTGCGCGGGGAAGGAAACCTCGCGCGCTCCCCTTGGAGCTGTTTCCTGATTGGCTGGAGGAAGGGGTGGAGGCGGGGAACCCGGTACGTCGCTGCGTGAGGCGCCGCGAGGGGCGGGGGCCAAAGCAGCTTTTCCTCCTCTGCCATTGGCCCGTTGCGCGTCCGTGGCGGCCGCGCGCGCGCGGCCGCCGCGGCCTTGATTGGCAGGGGCGGGGGGTTTGCTCGGGGAGCCGGGCGGAGGGGCGGGGGGAGAGGAGCGCTGAGGGGAGACTGAGCCGGACGCTCCGGGAGGTGCAGGGGGCGGGGGGGAGCAGCGCCGCGGCCGCCGCCGCCGCCGCCTCCGCCGCCTGGGACACGGGGGTGGGGGACGGAGGAGCCTCGATGCCGGGGGAGACGGAAGAGCCGAGACCCCCGGAGCAGCAGGACCAGGAAGGGGGAGAGGCGGCGGCGGCCAAGGCGACTCCGGAGGAGCCTCCACACCAGCCCTCCGAGGCGGCGGCGGCGGCACCTGCGGGGTCCACTAGCAGCCGCGTGCTGCGGGGAGGTCGGGAGCGCGGCCGGGCCGCTGCGGCGGCCGCGGCTGCTGCTGCTGCTGCCGCCGCCGCTGCCGTGTCCCGCCGGAGGAAGGCCGAGTACCCCCGCCGGCGGAGGAGCAGCCCCAGCGCCAGGCCCCCGACGGCCCCGGCCAGCAGCCGCACGCCACGACGCCCCCGTCTCCGGCCCAGGGCAAGAAGAGTCCGCGGCTCCTGTGAGTAACGCGGGTTCCCGGCGGTGGGGAAGAGCCCCCCGAGTCGGGCGGCGCGCAGCCCTCTCGGCTCCCGTAGCGGCCGCCCCACGTGACGCTGCCCGCGCCCTGCCCCCTGCCGGCCCCGGTGTCCCCGCCGCGCCTCACCTGCGCCCGGCCCCGCGCGCCCTTTGTCCGGCGACCTCGCGGCCCGGCCCGGCTCTGGCTGGGGTCGGGGGCACGGGCGGGGGTCTTTCCTTCTGTTTTTCCCTCTTTTTTGTCCCGGCCCTGCAAAACTTTTCCCGCATCCCTCCGCCCCTCGTTTGCAGAAACGTGGGTGCGGAGGAGGAGGAGGGGGAGGCGGCGGCGAGTGCAGGGGCTGCTCCCGCCGCTGAGTGAGGAGGGGACGTGTTTGATTTGCTGCCGCTGCCACGTAGCGTCTTGCTGTCGCTTGGTTAGGCGGGGGCGTTCTTGCAGGAACTGGGTTCCCGAAGCCAGGCTCGGGGGAGGACTTTGTAGGCACCGAGGGCGAGCCAGCAGCGGGGGCGCTGGGAAGGGGTCTCGGGTCGAGCGACCCCCGGCCAGCCGTGCAGAGCGCAGAGCCCGCGTGTGTCGGGGCCCGGGCGTCGTTGGGATCCTTAAAAGCGGAAGCGGGAAGGAACCGCCCCAGCGGCGTGTGCGGCTCGGTAGGTCCGGCCGGGTCGGTCGGGGCCGGGGTCGGGCCGGGGCCCCCGGCCGTGGAGCTGGATGCGGCCTTTCCGCCGCGGCAGGCGCCGTGCGAGCCCTCCGGAAGCGCCCGAGACCGGGGGTGGTTGCTCTGCAGAAAGCAGAGCGCTCTCTGCTTGGCTCGGCCCTGTTGAGTGCTGGCCTGAGTTGCGGGATCCGGGGAACGAATTGGAGGGTTAGGGTCGCACAGAAAAGTACTCGTGGTGCTCAGCTGCAATTAGCGTTCTGGTTTCTGTAGATACACTTAGGCCTCTCCGCTCTGCAATAGAGCCTGTGTGGCTCCAGCTCGTTGGCGCCTAGGATGCGGCTGCGGGGAGCCCCAGACTTAGAGCCTAGCGGGGCGTTGGGGTCCTGCTGGGAGGCCGCTCGTCGCGGCGGGGCGTGGTTGATGCCTAAGGGCTCCGTGGTGGCGGTTTCGTGGACGCGGTGCAGCGGTTTTCTTTCTGGTGCCGGGCGCCCTTCGTGGCGCGCAGCTGTGTTTTTGGGGGTGTGCTGGTTTGGGGACCACACCCCGCTGACCTTGCAGTGCGCAGGTGCATTTTTGGGGTGCCGGGACGGAACCCAGAGGAGCGCGTACACTGCTCCAGCCTCCGCTCTTCTCGGAGTTTACCTTGGTTTTCTATGCAGAAAATACTGAGTAGCAACTTTAAACCTTTTTGTTTTTACTTTTTGCTTTTCCCTTCCGTTTTCAACCCCCTTAACAATCCAGTATTGAGTATAGCTTCATGTCCTTACCGCATTTCCCTCCTACTTTAACTAGCTTTGTTTACAAGACACAGTCACGTTTATTTTCAGGTTATCATCTGGGTAGTTTTCCCCTTAAAACATTAGGACCAAATAGGGGCCGGGGTGGTAGCACAGCGGGTAGGGTGGTTCCCTTGCACGCAGCCGACCTGGTTTGACCCCGGCATCCCATATGGTCCCCGAGCTCCGCCAGGAGTAATATGTATATGTTTATATCCACAGTATGAGTGTTAATGGTGACTTCATTAAATTCCTTTAGTTGTTTTTTTCTCTAACATTTCTGTGGGTGGAAGGAAAGAGTGGTCTTGATTATTGCCCCTCTCTCATCCCGTGTCATAAAAATAATTATATTCTCAGTCTTAGGGCTATTAATCTGAATATTTAAAGTTACAGTTTACAGCGAGTAGGGCGTTTGCCTTGCACGTGCCGGCCTGTGCCGGCCCAGGTTTGATCCCCGGCATCCCATATGGTCCCCGAGCACCGCCAGGAGTAATTCCTGAGTGCAGAGCCAGGAGGAACCCCTGAGCATCGCCGGGTGTGACCCAAAAAGCAAAAAAAAAAAAAAAAAGTTACAGTTTAAGAGGTTGAAGCCCTCAAAGATTGTGGGCTAAGACTTGCCTTGGATTCCCCTCCCCTCCCCTGTGGCCCCCGCCGCGTCAGGAGTGATCCCGGAGTGTGGCACTGAGCCCTGAGCACCAATGATGTGGCCCAAACACGAAAGGAAAAGGGTTGTGAAAACAAAGTCTCATCAGAAGAGTGATTCTTTAAAATTTTACATCACAGTGAGATAGTTACAAAGCTGTTCACGTCATGAGAGTTGGAAATGGACTAGTCCTAAAAGCATTTCTGTTCGCCTTTGTTGAGAGCTGTGCTGAGCTAGGATATACAAAGGCACGAGACTGTTCTTGTTTTCAAGAACCTTTTGGTAACAGTGGATGGTTATTGATTAGTGGGAGTTTATAAATGGTTTTACAGAATTTTAGAATGAGAACATTTTTAAAGTAGGAAGTGTGATTGATCCTTTGATTTCAAGGTGCCTTTGAGTATCAGTTTGTTGAACCGAGTTGGTCCTTCTACCTTGATTTATCTGTTTACCAGAAAGCATTTTGACAGTTTCGAAAGAGTCAATCTCAGTATAAAAGATCAGTGTTGGGCTGGAGCGATAGTCCAGCGGGTAGGGCCTTCCATGCAGCGGACCTGCGCGGCCCAGGTTCGATCCCAGGCATCTCATATGGTTCCCAGAGCACCACCAGGAGTAATTCCTGAGTGCAGAGCCAGGAGAAACCCCTGAGCAATGCCAGGTGTGACCCAAAAAAAAAAAAAAAAAAAAAAAATCCGTGTTTTAGGTCTTTTATCCAAGGTCCATCATCTTTCTAAAAATATCCGAAACCAGTTGTTTAATCTGTATTTGTTTCTTGTGTTTGAAAAAAAAAGCCAGGTTTACAAGAGTTTAAATTAAAAGGTCAGTAAATAGATTTAGATTGAAAACTCTTTCCCATTAGGAAGCAAACCGGGAGAAGTTGGGTTGTGCCGTGCTCTTCGGGTCCCTGTTCTTGGCTGACCTGTCTCGCTTGCTTGCCCTGTGCTTCCCGCTCTGGAGCATGGTTTCCTCCTGCGTGTGCTTCTCACTAAACTGTTCAATAAACACAGAAAGTGAATTAGTGAGCTTTCAGTCACTTACTGAAAGCTGGGTGGGAGACAAGCTCCTTGTGTTTTTTTTCTTGGGATGCTCCTGCCGGGATTTTGGCGGTGCGCCGCTGGGCAAGGGCCAGAATGTTTACTAACTAATATTTGGAGAAGGCTACATGATGTTTTCTGGTGTGCAGAATTCCATTTTTGGTTTCTTAATTTGCTAAAAGTAAAATACAAAACCTTTGGGACTGGTGCTTTGTGACTTTCCTTAGGAAGGAAAAGGTGAGGGAACAGAAAAGAAATTTTCTTGTGTAAGAGTCAGATTTTGAGTTTTTTTTGTGTTGATCCATATGTTAAGAGAAACATCAAACCGTTCCAGAAGGTTTTGTTTGGTGGTTGGTTTTTTTTTTTTTTTTTTTTTTTTTGCTTTTTGGGTCACACCCGGCAATGTTCAGGGGTTACTCCTGGCTCTGCACTCAGGAATTACTCCTGGCGGTGTTCGGGGACCATATAGGATGCGGAGATCGAACCTGGGCCTGCACAGGCCGCCACGTGCAAGGCGAACGCCCCTACCCTCTGGGCTATCACTCTGGCCCCCACCTGACAGTTCTCAGCAACATTTTCCTCAACCTCAGGGGACCATATGGGATGCCAGGGCCCAGAGTCGTCCGCGTGCAAGGCAAAAGCCCTACTCTCCCTCTGTACTATCGCTCCAACCCCTTTTTTTAAGTAGATTTTTGTGCTGGTTAGAATACTCTGGCAGACACCTGTATGGTAAAGAGCCATAAGACTTCTATTGTTGTCTTTGGAGTAATGAAACCTCCCTGTTTATCACGTAGATTTAGCTATTAAGATTTTTGCCTTACTTTCTACCGCTAACTCTTTCACCAGATGTACCTTAGAGGAAATCTCCAACATTGACCATTTCACTCATAGTTGAAGCATTTGTGAATTGAGGGTATTTTCTTTTCTTTCTTAAAATTGAATCATAGTGAATTTCAAGTCATTCATGATTGAGTTTCAGGCATACCATGTTCCAGCAGAAATCCATTCACCAGTGACCGCTCAGCCTGCCTGAGGCTCTTGGTGCCTGCTTTCAGCTTTCTTTTGCCTCCAGAGTGACCACTTCTGACCTGTTCCCACCCACCACATCCAGTGGCAACCTTCCCACTGGAAACCAGTTTGCATGCTTACTGTTTGTTTTGCCTTTGGGCACTGGTTATTCCCTTGCAAGTTTAGCGACGTTTTCCTCAACCTTGAGTGAGCGTCATTTTGTGTCTGTCCCTCTTTGAGCATGAGCGACCCTTCAGGCCTGCCCTCGTCTTGCCTTAGAGCTGAGCAGTATCCCTTTGTGTCTGAGCACGCAGTTTCTTTTATACAGGCTGGAGAGGGCCAGCAGGTGTTCCCTCAACACCAGGGAACAGATGTCTCTTCCACATTGCGCTTTGGGGGCCGGGCCCTTCAGGAGAATAGTTCTGTTTCGACTTGCTAATGGGACAGTTGGACATGACTTTTATTTCTTTTTTGGGTCACACCTGGCAGTGCTCAGGGAATTACTCCTGGTGGTGCTCAGGGGACCATATGGGATGTTGGGAATTGAACCCAGATCGGCTGCATGCAAGGCAGATGCCCTACCCGCTGTACTATCACTCCGGCCCCCACTTTTTTTTAACCTTATAACTGGTCAAAACAATTTTTGATACTACTCTAGCTGTGTGCTCTCATATAATAGCTCCATGTGGTTATCTAAGTTTATATTAAAAGCTTTACGTTGATTATGACATGCATTCAGGTCCTATGATGTATGTGACTACCATAGACACAGATTATTTGCCTCTGCAGAAACTTTTGGGTGGTACTGCCCTGGGTATTTTTGATATTTTTCAGAAGAACCTGGGATACATTTTGTGTTGTAGAAAGTTTGTGAGATGGTTCACTAAATATTTTATTCTCATTTCTTTCAGGTGTGTGGAAAAAATAACTGACAAAGGTAAGACTTGGTCACTTTTTTATATATTATTTTATATCTGATGGAAAGTAGAGTAAGCTTCAGCCTAATAATCACATTGTTCCTATTAGGTAGGACTGATTTAGAGTGTAGCAAGAGCTTTCTGGCACTGTTTAGAAGTGCAGTATTGGGAGATCAGGCTATCTGTTGACTTCTTTTATAAATAACTGCTACACAAATATCGAGTAAAATAAAGACAAAATCATACTGGTAGAGCATCATTATAAATGTACTTTGTAGAATACAGAACGAAAGGTATTAGCGTCGTTTTCAGTGGAGTTTCCTTCGAAGAGTCTCAGTCTGCCAGATGTATCTGTCTGTATGTCTGTCCCATGCTAGTGTGGCCCAAGGGCATCTGCTCGCTCCAGGAACACAAAGAGCCTCAAACCATTCCTTCAGGTCTTGGGAGTGAGGTCTGTAATTATTACTGGTTTTTGGCATATCAAATACTACACGGGTAGCTTGCCAGGCTGTGCTGTTGGGTGGAGCTCTGATGAGCTGTGGAAAACTTGTCAAAGTAGAAACTTGGATGGCTGGAGACGGGCGCTGTCTGCACATGACATGAGGCTCCCAGCTAGGTCCACCCATTTTTCCCCTCCCGACATTATGCTCGTGAACCTGTACCAGGCCGACCGCAGATCAGGCAGCGGTGGTGTTCTCCTCCGGAGGTCTCCTAGACAAAAGACAGGCTGGAGACTTAAGAGGACAAGACATCAGGGAACCATTAGGGTCCCGCCTGGCTGAGAAAGCCTTCATGGGAGAGAGAGTGATGCAGTGGGCCAGTCCTGGTGTTTGGACCCTAGAGTTGAGTGGACCGGGGTGATGGGACTCACAGGACTGTGCGTGTGATGTCATATATGAGTCAAGGGAGAGACCGAAGCCACATCTAGAGATGCTCTGTGTTTACTCTGGTTCTGTGCTCAGGAATCACTCCTTGCAGGCTTGGTGGAACATTTTGGGTACTGGGGATCAAATATGGATTCAACGCGTCCATGAAAGGAGATTAAAAATGAACCACCATTTTCAGCCATTTGGACATGCTCCCGGGCATTTCCGTATTGGCAATGGATGAGGAGCTGTCTTTTTTCTTTTGAATCAAGTGCTGTAAGAATTTACATTTTTATAGATGCATAAATATTTCAACTGAATATGTTGCTGATATGTAAGACTATATTCAGGGGCAGAGCTCCTACCGGCTCTCCCTGTGCCCAGCTGATCATGAGGCGCCCAGGAGGGAAGACGGGTTCTAGCCCTGGCCTGCCATTCCAGCAGAGCCTCGCAAGAAGCCAGAGGACCCCCCACACCATGAGGGCCCCCCATTTTCAACATCTGGACTGAATGTCTGTACTTATTGAGTATAGTCTCACCGTCACCATTGGTATAAAGCAAGAAATTGTCTGCTTTTGTTTCTTTTTTTCTTTTTTGGGGGCACACCCGCAGTGCTCAGGGGTTACCCTGGCAGTGTTCGGGGGACCATATGGAATGCCGGGGATCCAACCAGCTGCGCCTGGTACAAGTCAAATGCCCTCCCGCTGTGTTATCCCTCTGGGCCCTGCTTTTGATTCTAAAAAGGATTTTAGCTTTTTAAATGTGATTCTCACTTAGCAGGTTAGTTTATTGGAATTGCCCATAGCATGCTGAGCAAATTCCTTGTAGCCAAATTCTTATATAGATAGGATCCCGCTCGGAATTGCAACAAATAGGCTTTCCCCCTCCCTAAAAAATATAGGGAAAGTTTAAAGCATGGGTTTTG
The DNA here is from genome assembly GCA_021461705.1 of Cryptotis parvus. Classification (NCBI taxonomy): domain Eukaryota; kingdom Metazoa; phylum Chordata; class Mammalia; order Eulipotyphla; family Soricidae; genus Cryptotis; species Cryptotis parvus. The sequence continues at coordinate 36,286 of JAJIBD010011463.1, forward strand.
TGATACTAGAAGAATTAAGTTTGATTAGGAGCAGTAACTCGATTTGAAAATGACTATGTGTGTCAGTGCCCAGATTTCTCGGGGGAGGGAGCCTCAGCCTGCGGGTGCGGGCTTTCCCCTCCTTGCTGTGCGGAGCCTCCAGTCCTCTGGTTTGTTTTCTTGTATACCAGGCGGAAGGACTGAATGGGGCAGATTTGTTGTGTAGAATTTTCTTGCATGGCTTTGGTGTAGCCAGGTTGGGGTTTCTGTCTGCTGCTATTAATAGCTTAGAAAACAGGGCTTTGTCTGTCAGGTCTGGTGCTCCTTCAGAGCTCATTTCAGAAACTTTGTGGCGTAGAGAAAGACGCTGGCAATCAAACACTAGAGCGGTTCTCATTAAAACAAATGCCAAAAACCCCAAGCTGCCTTTTTCAGAGCTAAAATGACCTCATGGGTAATATTTTGATCGCCTGGAGAACTTTGAGAATATAGTGGACAGTGAAGAGAATTCACTGTGTAGATGCTAAATTTCACAGAGACCAGAGTTGACTTGTTCCAGGTTTTGCAGCCCTGTGACATTAAAAATGCATTGTAGGGGCCGGAGCGATAGCCCAGCGGGTAGGGGCGTTTGCCTTGCACGCAGCCGGCCTGGGTTCGATCCCGGCATCCCGTATGGTCCCCGAGCACCGCCAGGAGTGATTCCTGAGTGCAGAGCCAGGCGTAACCCCTTTGCATCGCCGGTGTGACCCAAAAGCAAAAAAAAAAAAAAAAATGCATTGTAGGTAATTCAGTCACAAAATGAATCCTTCTAATCCCTGACACTGTGTCTGTAGAATCAGAGCCAGGGCATTGAATTCAAGTTCTGCCTTTCACTGCAGGATAATTTAGTATGTAGAAGCCAGTAAGCAGTTAATAAAAGGTAACTTGGTTTCCAATTTCAAGGGGAAAAGATAATCTCCAGTTCCTTTTTTTTTTTTTTTAACTTATTGTGCCTATCCCAGGTATGCTGAACCAGAGACTCAGACATGGGGCAGAGCTGCTCCTTGCTCTCCCTGTGCCCAGCCGCTCATCAGGCGCCCGGGAGGCATGGTTGGTTTTAGCCCTGGCCTGCCACCCCAGCAGAGCCTCACAACAAGCCAGACAACCCCCCCCCTACTCCATGGGGCCCGCCATTTTCCACATCCGGACTTCCCTTTTCGTCACAACTCCACCCAGCAGACCAGACTATCACAGCCCGGCTCGCGTGGCCGATAGTGGCCACGCGGTTCATCAATAAATGCTTTATTTAGAGGTGACTACAACAGTATGCCACCCGCACGGAAAGCCTGGCAAGCTGCTCGTGTAGTATTTGATATGCCAAATACCAGTAACATTTATATTAGGTCATTCCTGTGACCTAATATAATGGTTTGAGGCTCTTTATGTTCCTGGAGCAAGCAGATGCCTTTGGGTTCTCCTAGCACGAGACAGGACATATGGAGATATTACTGGTGCCCGCTCTAGCAAAAAGATGATTAACGGGAAGATAGTGATAGTGATTGTGCCTATAAAAGTTGCTTCAAGGGCCAGGGTGATGCACAGCGGGGAGAGCATTTGCTTTTCACAGGCCGACCTGGGTTCAATCCCTGGCATCCCATATGGTCCCCTGAGCGCCGCCAGGAGCAATTCCTGAGTGCAGAGCCAGGAGTAACCCCTGAGCATTGCCGGGTGTGACCCAAAAAAGCAATGAATGAATAGATAAAAGTGGCTTCAGTTCTGAATGGAATGCAGCGTAAGACAGGGTGACTGGAGTAGTCACTGTGTCCTGTGCCGTGTGAAATGTACTTCACTATTCCTTTCTTTGTCATGTCACTTCTTGGAAAGTTACTGTTATTCTGGGGTAGTTTTCATGTTTGCAATGCTAAATTTCATACCCAATCCAAAGTTGGGTTCTTTTAAAAAAGTGGTTCAAACCTTGAACCCGCTTTTGTTATTTTCTAGACATTTGGCTATCTCTGATGATATATTAATATTGAAAGGATAGTTTTCAGAATTGTTTCCTATACTCCAAGTAACTTAAAAATTGCATATTTTTTCTTCAATGAAGACCCTTTGACATAATGTGCACAGAAGAAAAAACCGTATGATTTCACTTGTGTGGTCTATAGATAACAGGTGAACTAAATAAAATAAAAATTTGATGTCATAAGACAGTTGGTGGCCACCAGAAGGGAGCAGGGAAGAGAGTGGGCTGAGCAGAAGGCCGTGCGCTGTGTGAAGGTACAGTTGAACTTGAGTAGTGAAGTGATATCATGCCGCATAACATCAGTTTTTAAAGTGGGGGGGGAAGAACTTGATTTTTACTATTTTTAAACTGCTCATTTTCATTTCATTGGGGTATTTCATTTTTGGAACACATTTGATTATACCATGGTTAGTGTCCTTAAAATAACTTTCTTAAATATAACCATTCCTACTTTTTCTCCTAATTACAAAAACTCTGAATTTTATTGTCTCGGTTTCTCTACAAAGAAAGAGTGTCTCCATGGTTCTTTTTTGAAGGACTTTGAAACTCCTTGCTTGATAACTCAGTTTCCCAGTTAATATCTCAAGTATTTTGAATGGAAAAGAGCTATGGAAGAAATAAGGGATATTCCTTGTTTTTGTAAAAAGACGGGGTAGGCGACCTGAGAAGTCCACCTGTACAGGGTTGAGGCACGTGCCGCACAAGAAGCGGCCCCCGTTTTGATTCCCAGCACCCAGGTGGTTCCCTGAACACCGCCGGGAATGACCCGGCTTTTCCTCACCGTCCTGGTTGGTTGTAGCTAAAGCAGTTTCCTTCACAAATTGAATGACACTCAGAAATAGGCTAAAATTAGGTTTTTGTTTTTTTAATTCTCCCTTTCTTTGACTTAATACAGCTGAGATTGTCTAATAGTTTTTTAAAAATGGTCTTTACTGCTTATTTACAGAACAGAATATATAGCAAATTATAAATTGACAGAAGCAGATCTGATTAGGTTTTAAAAGCTCAAGTGTCTTATAATGTTCCTGTCTCGGATGACTGATCATAAATTTAATGGGCATTTTATACAGTTTACTTTGTAGTTCTGTATCTTCACGTAATCAGTTCAAGAATAATCTAGTCATGGGGCCAGAGCTCTGATAGTACAGCCGGTAGGGTATTTCCCTGCATGTTGCTGGCGCGAGTTTGCTTCCCAGGATCCCCTTATGGTCCCCCTGAGCCTGCCTGGATTGCTCCACCCCCCACTGATAGAACCCAGCTCTCCCTGTCTGTAAGGATATCATTTCTCACTTCCTTCCCAGGGAAAGGAATCTGACTCTACAAGAATTAGCTCTGATGTATTACTCCCTGGCCTTTTAAGTGGCCAGGTTGATTAGAGACCCTTGACCTCCAGTACAGTGAGTTCCCGTGGAAGGTAACTGGTACTATCTGGTGCCCGTTAGCCTGATTTCCTTTGATCCGGTTAACTCACAACTTTTAGCTTCTTAATGTCAATTGAAACTTTGCCTCAGAATTTCTAAACTTTAATATTTATTTATTTATTTATTTGCTTTTTTGGGTCACACCCGGCGATGCTCAGGGGTTACTCCTGGCTCTGCACTCAGGAATTACTCCTGGCGGTACTCGGGGACCATATGGGATGCGGGGATGGAACCCAGGCCGACACAGGCCGGCTGCGTGCAAGGCAGATGCCCTACCCGCTGGGCTATTGCTCTGGCCCTAAACTTTATTTTTAACCTTGTGATTCTCCCTTAACTCTTATAGTAGTTAACTGCTAATTATATAAAGACATTTAAAAAAGTTAGTGGTATAAAACCCAGTTTGGGCGCTAGAGAGAGCTTAGTGAACTGTAGCACTTGTGTGCAGGTAGGGAAGATTGGGGCTCTGTGCTATGCGCCGCTGAACCCAAGCTGGGTGAGCCCCTCACCTCTGCCAGTGTGGCCGAAGTAACTACATGTTTTTAAATAAAATGATTTGTTATATTTACTTGGGGGTGGGAGGGATCTTCCAGTCCAGGCCTTTTATAATGTCATGGTAGGGTCAAAGCAACATTCCAAAAGGCTAAAGGCAAAATCTACAAAGTGTTTTGAAGTTCCCCAATAGGAACAAAAACTCAGGTGTATTTCTATATATTGGCAGTAAAAAAAATTAAAATTATGAAATTACTTGTAATAACTATTCACAGTCTCATTGGAACTATGAAGTACTTGGGAGTAATTGACAAAAGACTTCAGAGGAATACACAGAAGAGTACAGACAGTGCTGGGAGGAGTGAGAGACTTCCATGGATAAGATGGTCTGTCTCGTTATTTGTATTTCACCTGGGCGAAATACACCGTGTCACCATTCTCGGTGCTCACAGAGTACTGCCAGCTGGGGAAGCACCTCCCCCATACCTCGGTTCCCGCCTTCAGTGTTCTAAGGGGAAAGGGAGTATAACCTCGGCCAGGGGCGCTGTTAAACTGGACGAAACAGTCTTGCCTGCAGTGGTAGGGATTGCCCCGTCCACCAAGGCCTTGCTCGTCCCCCAGGCTCACACCTAGCAGTATTCAGGGACTCCACTAAGGACAAGCAGTGTCCGTTACATGCAAGACCCTTAGAAACCCCTGGGCTATTTCTCTGCTCCCTTCTGTGGTTCACTTTCCTGACAATCCTTGGAAGGTGATACAGATGAGAGAAGTGGGAGATTGCGAGGCATGAACTTGTTCAAAGAGAAATTAAGAACTAGAGCCTGTCTTTCTGCCGGGTCTGCCCGTCGACACAGATTGTTAACTAACTGTCTTCACGTCTAAGTCGTAGGGTGAAAAGAGGAGTTAAGCATTTTATTTCCTCGTGACTTTACAATATAGTATTGAAACATGGAATATTGTGTTTTTTTGAGCATAGGTCTACTAACAAAATCTGCTTTTGTTTGTATAGAGATGCCTTCATTTCCCCTTCATTTTTAGAGAATAGCTTGCTAGATATAGAAATCTTGCTTCATAATTTTCTTTCATAAATTTAAACATAGCTTTGTTTCTTCTCAGTCCCATTTTACAATTCCTGAAAGTTAATATTGCCTGTTTCTTGATTCATTGTTTCTCGTAGAGGTTGTGTGTGTGTGTGTGTGTGTGTGTGTGTGTGTGTGTGTGTGGTTGTGTGTTCTCTGTGCATTTCTATTGAGGAACATTTTTGGTTAATTACTGATAGTAGGGCCGAGTGATAGCCCAGCGGGTAGGGTGTTTGCCTTGCACACGGCCGGCCCATGCGGGCCCGGGTTCAATCCCTGGCATCCCATATGGTCCCCCGAGCACTGCCAGGAGTAATTCCTGAGTGCAGAGCCAGGAGTAACCCCTGAGCCTCACCGGTGGGAACCAAAAAAGCAAAACAAAAAACAAAATTACTGATAGTGTGTTTTCTTTAGGACTAGTGTTTGGAGAATGGTGGGGTAGCATTTAGTAAACCAGCTCTTAAGTGTTCTTTATGAGGATAAGTAAAGCAACGATCATAAAATGACTGACCGGAGTGATAGTACAGGGGGCAGGCTGTTGGCCTTGCATGTGGCCATCCTGGGTTTGATCCGGCATCCCATATGGACCCCTGAGCATCGCCGAGTATGACCCAAAAAGCAAAAACTAAAACAACAAAATTTCTCTCAGGGGTCCCCCGATGCGCAGTGAGGGAGACCTGGATATTGCGGGCTTCAACCCTGCAAAAGGAAAGGGAAGGACTTGGGCAGAAGCTTCTGCACTGCCACTGTAGCAGAAAGGAAAAGAAAGACACCAACACGGGCGGGGGTGAGGGGGTGTTTCTGAAAAGCAGTCCCATTTTACTGAGCAGTTTAAGCCTTTATACAATTTTTTGGGTGGAAGGGGTACCAGCACAAATCAGGTGGCATCCTGGGCCACAACAGGTAACAATCACTGATTAAGCATTTGCAAGGTAGCGATCACTGATTTACCTACTACTGTGGTCAGGAGGTCGGAAGACCAGGCTCGTCCTGCCTCACTTGCCTGACAGTCTCCCATTGGTTAAACATAGATGTCTTTCAGTGGGTGTGAACTCTTGAGCATCCATAAGCTCCACTGCCCTGAGAACAGCCCACCTCTGGGCCCCACCCACAGGGCCTCATGGGGAAAGTGTCAGGCCCCAGTACTAGCTGCTTAGAGCCCAACAAATTGCCACGGTTGCATTAAGCTTTTCCCCAAACTGAAGATCCATAGTATAAAAAGGAGAAAGCAATAGCCCTCTCATCATTGAGCTTTTTTGAGTGCAGGAGTTTGTGAAGTAGATTTAAAGACCAGATTAATGTTGTTGAATTGAGTAAATAGTTCTGTTATTTAAAATTGTAGTATGTCGGGGAGCTCCGCCGGGGTCCCCAACAGTGCCGGGAAGCGAAGTTCCCTTCTACCTCTGAAGCCGGCGAGGAATGGATGAAAACTCAGGAATCCGATGCAGTTTTAAAAGGTTTTACTTATCACAGGTTCAGGCATACAAATCAGCAAAAGGAAAAGCCCGGTGCTTAGGATTCCAGGCTAGAACCCCAGCCACGTGTAGGCCAAGATGGCGACCACCACGTGTAAAGGCCTTGTAAAAGGAGAGGAATACAAGACTTCCAAGAAGGGTGAGCGCTCACAAAGAGAGAGAGCCCAAAAAGAAGTGTGCAAGAGAGGAAACAAGCCAGTTTTATACCCCTGCAACTCAGACCTTCCTCCCACTGTTATGGAAAGCAGGGGAGGGTCAAATGCCCTTAGGTAATCCCTCCCTGCACCTCACCTAGGCCCTTTAGTATGCTAATGTTTTGAGCCAAGATCTGCCTGGAAATGCCTTAATAGGGTAGAGAAGGGGTTTCTGAGATGGCATGTCTCTGTACCAAAGACTAATACTAATGCCAGTTAAATATTTCTCCAAGCCTTCACAAGTCTCTTCTACTTCATTGTAGTTTTGTATTTTTAGTTGCCTTTGAGTATATCAGGGAGCCATGCTTGTTTGCTTGGAAGCAAACAGCATTTCTCTCTGGTCTAATTACTTAGGGGTCCTACGTGGCCAGGCTAATATGCTGGTGAGATCTAGCTAGTCCCACGATGATTGTGGTAGCATGGGAGAATATTTATACCAGCTGGTACAGCATACATGGTCAGATAAACTGCCACATTTAGACTACCCCCCTTATCTACGAAGTGATTTGCAGGCGGCAATTCAGAGCAGATGCAGCAGCCCTTACAGGAGTCCTGCAACAGTAGTACTTTGTGGATGGTGTTGAAATGCTCCTTCTCAAGAAATTCTCCTAAACGCATCCATGACCTACATACAAAAGTTCTTGGTTATTGGTTTCAAGATGCGATTTTTTAGAAATAGATGGTTGTCTGTTTAGCTTTGCAATCTTTAACAACTTGTCTTTGAGTTTTACATTACTAACACGGTAAAATTCTTTAGATTATATTTATACTAGATTGTCTTTAAGATATTTTCAACTAACCATCTTTTGATACTAATGCTATTTTGAAATGTATGTAGCTCAGAAGTGAGAAGGCCAAAGAGAGAAAGGAAAGCTGAAAAATAAGTCTGATGCCGTTTTACGTCTGATTTTCTAAAGAGTTCTCACTCTCGTTACTCTCTGCCTTTCAAACTGATTTTATTCCATTCCCTTTATTGTACTTACACACTTTTAAAAGTTCACTTAATTTGTGGTGCTGGAGACAGAATCTTCTGGCCTCTACACACATTTGGGTTTTGAGTTTGGGTTGTTGTTAACAAAGAAGTAATAACCTCTAGGAACTTCACTTCACTTGTCTTCCCGTTGATCATAGATTGGCTCGAGCGGGCACCAGTAACATCTCCATACATCCTGTCACATGCTAGTGTAGCCCAAGGGCATCTGCTCACCCCAGGAATATAAAGAACCTCAAACCATTCCATCAGTCATGGGAATGAGGTCTATAATTGTTAATGGTATTTGGCATATCAAATACGACACAGGTAAAAAAAAAATTTTTTTTAAAAATTACGACACAGGTAGCTTACCAGGCTCTGCTGTGCGGGTGGGATACTCTTGTAGTCACCTATAATCTCGAGCATTTAACTCCTTCATTTATTGTTTGATTGGCTGTGGCAAAACTGGTTTGCTTATTTCTGTTTTTCTTTTTCTTTTTTTTTTTTTTTTTTTTTTTTTTTTTTTTTTTTGCTTTTTTGGGTCACAACCGGCTATGCTCAGGCGTTTCTCCTGGCTCTGCACTCAGGAATTACTCCTGGTGGTGCCTCGATATGGGATGCCGGGATCGAACCCAGGTCGGCCCAGTGCAAGGGAAACGCCCTACCCGCTGGGCCTATTGCTCCGCCCCATTATTTCTTGTTTTCATAATGTTGTACTTTGAAGGAACTGTAAGTTACATTTATGTTTTTCTTTTTCTCTTTTTTGCATTTTTGGGTCACACCCAGTGATGCTCAGGGGTTACTCCTGGCTCATTGCTCAGGAAATACTCCTGGCAGTGCTCAGGGGATCATATGGGATGCGGGGATCGACCTGGCTCAGTCACATGCAAGGCAAACAGCTTTCCTGCCTTGCTTGGTTTCCACCTGTGGGTTACATCTGTAACAAGTTAATAATGAGTTCTGTGTTTTAGTAGACAAGGCAAAAAAATCCTTTAGAGAGATGACAGTGGGTATGGGTAAATTTTGCTTTGTTTTTGTTTTGAACCTCATCCGTTGGTGCTGGGGGGTTTATCTGTTGGTGCTGGGGGTTTGCGCCCTGTGGTGCTTTTTGGGGAACTACCGTGATCCAGGAGCACTGTAGAGGCAGCCCCTGCGCACCACCCTGAGAGCAGACCCCACGCACAGCCTGGTGGGTGCTACACTCCCAGGCCCTCAAGGTATCCTATCTACTGTTTGCTATAGTAGATACATAGAGGTGGTTGTTAATTCAAAAACATTATGTTTTTATCTAGATCCTAAAGAAGAGAAAGAGGAAGAGGACGATTCTGCCCTCTCTCTCGGGAAGTATCCGTGGCTGCAGCTAGATCTAGTCGAGGCTGGCGCAGTAGTAGCAGGACATCCAGCTCCCGGCATCGCGGCGCAGAGAACACTCGCAGCTCTAGGTCCAAGACTGGTTCGTTGCAGCTCATCTGCAAGTCAGAACCGAACACAGATCAGCTTGATTACGGTACATTGCGAGTGGAGCAGCGGCCATTCAGGGACCAGTCACCTGAGTGCTCACCATAACGTGACCATTTACTGGGGCTGCTGCGGTAGTGCGGCGGGAGGCTCTTTGCGTTGCATGCGGATCTGGCCTCCCATAAGGCCCGAGCCGCCAGGAGTAATTCCCAAGTCTAGAGTCAGAGGTGCCCCATGAGTATCTTGGAAGCTAAATAAATAAGGAAGGGAGGGAGGAAGTAAGTAAATAAATAAAAGCCTTTTTTTTTTTCTTTTTCCTTTTTGGGTCATACCTGGCATTGTTCAGGGGTTCCTCCTGGCTCTGCACCCAGGAATTACTCCTGGCGGTGCTCAGGGGACCATATGGGATGCCGGGATTGAACTCAGGTCGGCGGCATGCAGGACAAACGCCCTCCCCGCTGTGTTACTGCTCCGGCAATAAAATGTTAACCATTTGCCAAAACGGCTTAAATTTCATGACAAGATGTATAAGGACTTCGGGGCTAGAGAGGGGTGGGTAAGTGCTTTTAAGAAAGTTTCCTGTCGTATAATTACTCCAGATGGTAACTTGGGTTTACTCTTTTGACTGCAGAGATGATGGCCTGTCTCCATAGATAAATTCTGTTTTGGCCTTATTTTTTCCAGATGTTCCAGAAGAGCATCAGTCTCCAGGTGGCATTAGGTAAGAAACTTCATGTTTCGTTTTAAACCCTGGAGAACAGAGAGCATGAGCACCTTAGAGAATTCATAAGTTGGGTTTTATATGCAAGATTAAGTGATAACAAATTAGTTTTGATTTTCACTTAAATTCCATTAGATTCAACTTTTCTTTGAAATTAGAGCTTAACCATGTTGTCTCTCAGTATGAAGTTCAGAAATCATCTCTTCTGTGTTCTGACATGTTCCATGCTGGGCGTAACAGCCTGTGTTAGAAATAGAATGTTGACATTTAGGCAGTATCTTCTGTGGTGTTACGTGATTTTTTTTCTATGATATAAAAGCAGTTTATGGTAGACAGCATAATAAAAGTGCTTCTCACACCACTCTGGAGTCAGCTCTCTATCTTTATGCACTAGAATAGCAACATCTGGACCAGTGCATTTAGTTTCATTTCTGTAGATAAGTATGTAAGTCCTGTATACTAGGACTCATATTTTAGCTTACTTTCTTGGGGTAAACTAGACCACAGTCCCAACTACTAAATATGTCATGGGGTGGGAATTATAGATCGCTGAATGTGCGTGCAACCCAACCTCTGAACTATCCAATAGATACAATACTTCAACCTATACTATTCTGTGCATTTTTCTTTGCAGTAGTGATGAAGAGGAGGAAGAGGAGGAAGAAGAGATGTTAATCAGTGAGGAGGAAATACCATTCAAAGATGATCCAAGGGATGAGACCTACAAGCCCCACCTAGAAAGGCAAGTCTCAGGCTTTGCTCTCGCACGATACCAGTGACAGGTTAGGGGAAGCCTTATTTTCTCTTACTGACAAGCCAGCAGGTAGACTTGATGTAAATTACAGACCGTTTTCTTTTGTTTCTTTCTGTAAACATAAGATCTGATTCTAGGGCATCATTTGCCTCGGAGGATGTCCCATGACTGTGAAGATGTAACAGTTTTTGTGGTTGGAAATGACATTTCATGAGTTGAGGATCATAATTTTACAATGAAGGAATGATAGACTCAAGGTTTACCCTGCCAGCATGGTTTTATTTGAAGAGAGATCATTATTGAAATATGTTTGCGTTTCCAGGGAAACCCCAAAGCCACGGAGAAAATCAGGGAAAGTAAAAAGAAGAGAAAGAGAAGAAAGAAATTAAGGTGGAAGTAGAGGTAGAAGTGAAGGAAGAGGATAATGGAAATGCGGGAGGACGAGGAGCCGCCCAGAAAGTGAGTAGGCAGCGCTCTGCTGAC
>JAJIBD010011464.1:0-12838 GCA_021461705.1 Cryptotis parvus
AGTGATAGAGGTTGTATTCAGTTTTAACAAGGGCCAATCTATTCAGCTAGTTACATGCCCAATGAACTCCTGGTTAAAATCCCCACAGTGAATCTCCCAGACTATATCAAGCTCTTTAATTATATGGTGCTAATAGAGATCACAGTTTCCTTTGACACTCACCAGACAAGTATTATAAATGTCTGTGATTACCACTGTGTAAAAAACTTGCTAGTGAGGGTATAATTAAGATAGATTTCAAGGGACCAGCACTCAGAAAATAGTTCATTTTTTTTTTACAAAAAAAATTGATGGACAGGAATCTAAACTTTCATACTTGGATATATTTTTTAACAAAACCCACTGAATGTTTCTTTAATCTTAAAAAAGTTCTATAAATTCTCTTGACCTAAGATATATGCATATACAGAGAAGAAATAAACTAATGAAATAAAATAGTTTTGAAATAAATCTTTGGCTATTGCTAAGAGTTTAATATATCATACCAAGAAATGACAAGCGTTGGTGTATAGTAATGACTTAGCACAGTGTCTTGTGGTGGCTGAGGATGGTGAAGTCTTCTCTCAGGTTCTCTTGATGAAATCATGATGGGTTTATTTCTTTTCAGTGTTTTTAGTCAGTTCCCAACTTTAAAGACATATAGAGGAAGAAAAGTCCCATACAGCCCAGTGTCCTCTTCACTGACCTTTTATTCCTCTAGCAGCGTTTTACAGGCCTCTGTCCTCACACCACTGTTGAACAAACATGAATTTTTTCTGGTATGTTTGGGCTCTATGTAGCTTGAGAACCATTACTTTATTTAGAGAATAATACATTGACTTATTTAGAGAATAATTCTCTGTGGTGAAAATGAACCCCGTGATACCTTCCAGGAAAGAAAAATTTTCTTCTCTTTCTTTGTTCTAGAATTTTCTTTATTCTAGTTAGTGGCAGTTGTAATGGCTGATACATCAGTTTGATTTTTAAGCCTGTCATTTTTTTCATCTCTACACTTGTTGCTAAGGGAGACACTTAAGAAATGTGCGTCTGGCTTTTTGCAAAGCTCTCAATAGATAGCAGGTGCAACGTGTTGATGTGGTAGTATCAGAATCTGTTATCATTCTAACGCGCAATAGCAGTTCAACACAAACAAAATAAAGTGTATGTGCCTTAACTCACCATGCTCTTGTGTTACATCTTCACTGTTAACCACTAGGCTTTTATAGACCAAAGGCTTATTTTTATTTTATTATTTATTTATCTTTTTTCTGTCTCACTGTCTTCCCGTTCATCATCGATTTGCTCGAGCGGGCCCCAGTAACATCTCCATATGTCCTGTCTCATGCTAGTAGAGCCCAAGGCATCTGCTTGCTCCAGGAACATAAAGAGCCTCAATCCATTCAGGAATGAGGGTCTATAATTGTTACTGGTATTTGGCATATATATCAAATACAACACGGGTAGCTTACCAGGCTCTGCCGTGCAGGTAGCATACTCTTGTAGGCATCTCTAATCCAGCATTTATTGATGAACCGCATGCGACGCTGATAGGCTGGTCTGCTGGGTGGAGGTCTGACGAGAGAGAAATCCAGATGTGGAAAATGGAGGCCCTCATGGAGTGGGGGGTCATCTGGCTTGTTTGCGAGGCTCTGCTGGGGTGGTGGGCCAGGGCTAGAACCCACCATCCCTCCTGGGCACCTTGTGAGTGGCTGGTCACAGGGGAGAGCCAGTAGCAGCTCTGCCCCCATGTCTGCGAGTCTCTGGACCGGCATACCTGAGCCAGATTTAAGAAAGACTGCTGCAGAGTGGAACTTCGATGAGCCGGCGCTGATAGGCTGGTCTGCTGGGTGGAGGTCTGAGGAGAGAGAAGTCCGGATGTGGAAAATGGATGTGGAAAAAAATTTTTTTTAATTTTTTTTTAACAATTACAAAAATGTTCATGTTTGGGTTTCAGCCATACAGTGTTCCAGCACCCATCCCCCTCACCAGTGCCCATTTCCCACCACCAATGTCCCCAATTCCCTCCCCCTCCCCTAGCCTGCCTCCATGGCAGGTTCTCCCCTCTCTTTTCTCTCTTTCTCTTTCTCTCTCTCTTTCTCTCTTCCCTCTCTTACCTGTTGTGGATTGTAATAGACTTTTCGACAATTATTGGCCCCAATGTTCCCTTCTCTGTCTTACCTAACCTCTGCTCCCACCCGTTTGTGGTAGTTTCCACCTCAAAGGCTTATTTTAACATATAACAAATATTTCACGCTGGGAATTATTCATTAAGTAATTGAGGATTAAATGAAAATAGTTTGTACATTTTTTTTCAGCTTTAAGTTTTTTTTGAGGCACACATAGAATCCTATAGTCTGTCATGGGTTAACTGAGCCATCAAGCTGTAGGAAAATGTATGGCTGGAAGGTCACTGAAAGGGAAGTCATTGAGGCTTCAGTGTTGTACTGACACAAAGGAGTTGGTCTACTATCAAAACCCAGTTAGGCGAAATGATTTGCCCACACTTCTTCTCTGTGCAATAAGGAAGTTCTGATCTAAGGTCCTTTCAATAGGAGAGTGCCGTGGGTCTTCCTGATCTATGCCGTGTCCACAGTGCCTGTGATACATGTGTAAACCAAGAGGAAGGAAGAGTCCATCATCTGCTGCCTTCCCAGTTCTCATCACGAGACCCCTTTTCTGCCATCACAGTCTAAATTGTGTGTTGCAAACTCCCCTCTCCTGGGAAATCTTGCTTGGTTCAAAAGAGGTTTTCTATGCCTCATTCATGGCCCTCAGTGGAGGTGAGCATTTGTCACACTGCTTTTAATACTTCAAGATTAGTAGTGCCATTTCTGCGAATCTGTGCCCGTCTGCACTGCACACATCACGTTACTGATGTCTTTTCCTGGCCAGGAATCAATATCATTATTGCATCTTTATGGTGTCATTGGTATTTTCAAACACACATAATGAGAATGAATCAAGTGACAGCTTTACTCATCTCTGACATCTTCTAACTGTAATTATCTTTAAAAAATAGCGAGTTATTGGATGCACTTTTTTTTCTAAGTACCTAATTTGAGATATAAATGACTTGTTTTTATTTGTCTTTCTGACTTTGAAATTTTTATATACCTGCGCTCTCCTGTGTATCACATATTTACTCTTCTTTTATTTATGCTTCGTGTCACGCTGGTATCAAACTCTTCCTTTCCCCTTTCCTTTCCCTTTGCTCTTGTGGTGACCAGGTGGTGGAAAAGCTACACTCTTGCACAACTCATTTCCCTTCGCATCGTTTCTTTAGTCGTGGTGCTTGTATTCCTTCTGAGTGCAGTGTTTCCTGAGGGTTCACAGTCAAATTCTTGATGAATGAAATCCAATCATGAGCAACTTTGTACCTGTGTATCTCACTGTGATTCAATAAAGCAGAAACAAAAACAAATACTTCAGGTGCGGCGGCATCTACCAGGTGGTACACCAGAGATCGTGAACTCTAACATGCTGTGAGGGATCCCAGGAGGCAGAGCTCTGGAACTGTGTTTAGAACACGTGGGCAGCACCAAGACCAAATGTGCAGCCTCCCACTTGTTAAGGCAGGTGCTGCTAACCACTAATTGATCCCTTCTCACTTATTAGAGAAAACTTTTGTAAAAGGAATGCCTCTGGGCGGTGCCCTTCGGTGTTACATAGGATGTGTGGGAGGTGGTGTTATATGCTCAGGCTCAGGATGGTCTCTCTCTCTATTCATGTTCTATACCAGAATGTGGTGTGGGTTCTTGTGTATCGGTTTTGTAGCTTTTCAGAGGCCTCTTTCCTTCTCCTGGAGTCACTTATCTTCTTCCTAGGTATGTTCTATGATTCCCCATATGACCTGTGTTTATTTACTTAGTATAAAGCAGTCTGATTCTAGGTATAACATAGAACATGAATTTTCTGAGGACCACTTTGTGTTTGAGGGACAATCACATTTTAATACAAATACACAATTTAAGTAAACACTTTAATCTTCATTAAAATTTTTATACATTTTTAAATTTAAAGAACTGCAATTCTACGGTTAATAATAGTTGAGTTTTAGGCATGAAATATTTTAACACCAACATCAATTTGACTCCACTAGTGTGTCCATATTCCCTCCCCACCCCTAAACCCTGCCCCATCCTCTG
The DNA here is from genome assembly GCA_021461705.1 of Cryptotis parvus. NCBI lineage: Eukaryota > Metazoa > Chordata > Mammalia > Eulipotyphla > Soricidae > Cryptotis > Cryptotis parvus. The sequence goes on from JAJIBD010011464.1 coordinate 4,125, forward strand.
GCCTGTCAACTTGATAGACACATTACAAAGTTCCAGTAGTTGCATAAAGCTTCTTTCAAAACAATTGAATCATCATGAATTGCAAAGTTACAAATATATTTTCAATTAAGTTTCAGGTGTCCATAGTTCCACACCAAGCTCTTCACTGTCAGGGAACGCTGCCGGGGTCCCCAACAGTGCCGGGAAGAGAGTTCCCCTTCTACCTCCAAAGCCGGCAGGGAACGGATGAAGACTCAGGAATCTGATGCAGTTTTAAAAGGCTTTACTTATCACAGGTTCAGGCATACAAGTCAGCAACAGGAGAAACCCTGTGCTTAGGATTTCCAGCTAGAACCCCAGACACGTATAGGCCAAGATGGCAGCCACCACGTGTTAAGGCCCTGTAAAAAATGAGAAAAAGACAAGACTACCAAGAAGGGTGCGAGGCTCACAAAGAGAGAGCCCAAAAAGAGAGAGCCCCCAAAAGAGAGAAAGGAAGCAGGCTGGTTTTATACCCCTGCAACTCAGACCTCCCACTATTATGGGAAGCAGGAAGGGTTAAATGCCCTTAGGTAATTTCTCCCAGCACCTCACCTAGGCTCTATTATATGCTAATGTTTTGAGCCAAGATCTGCCTGGAAATGCCTTTATAGGGTAGAGAAGGGGGTTTCTGAGATGGCATGTCTCTGTACCAAAGACTAATACTAATGCCAGTTAAATATTTCTCTTAGCCTTCACAAGTCTTGTCTACTTCATGGCAGTTTTGTATTTTAGTTGCCTTTGAGTTATCAGGGGAGCCATGCTTGCTTGCTTGGAGGCAAACAGCATTTCTCTCTAATTCATTTCTCTCTAAGTCTAATTACTTAGAGATTCAACATGGCCAGGCAAATATGCTGGTAAGATCTAGTTAGTCCCACGATGATTGTGGTAGCATGAGAGAATATTTATACCAGCCAGTACAGAATACATGGTCAGATAAACTGCCACATTTAGACTACCCCCCGCCCCCACCCCCTATCTACGAAGTGATCTGCAGGAGGCAATCCAGGGCAGATGCAGAGGTTCTTAGAGAAGTCATGCAACACTTCACCAATGTCCACTACCCTCCACTAATGTCCCTAGTTTCTCTGTCCTCTCCCAGTCCACCTCTTTGGAAGGCACTTTCCCCCTCTGAGAACTGCTTCATGAAAGTAATATCATAATTAGATCTTAACCTTTTAGAAAATTTCCTTACCAAAGAAATCAGCAAAGCTTGTATGAATTTCAGTGTTTGAATTTAGAGGTTTAACATCTTAAGCAGAACAATGATAAAAGAAAAAAGATTATTGGAGAAAAGAAGATCATAATTGTCTGTAGATAATACATAACAGATTTAATTAATGCTTCTAAGGGTTTCATGTGATGAATGGTCATTTATTTAAATGAATACCTAATCTCCTTTCATGGACATGTGCTCCAAAGCTTTCTCGTTAGACATCTCGACTGGAATAACCCTTCTTTATCCGTAATTAGACCCAAGTGAACATTCTAGCAGGCATTCTGTTCCAGGTCATTTCCATCTGAGTATACTGAGAGAATGAATTTTAAAAATGTGTATTTTCATATTTTATCTCAATACCCTGAAATAAAAGGAGTAAAATTTGATCACTGGGCCTATATTGTGACAAAGATCTTGAGACATTAATATGCATACTGGAGACTTAGGTATACAGTTTAAAAATAAAGCTAATAATACTAAGTAAAATAGTAGGACATTAGACTTCTCAAAAATATCAACGAAAAACGTTTCTCAAGGGGTAGAGATAGTACAGTGGACAGGGTGCTTACTTTGCGCATGACCAACCCAGGTTCAAACCTTGGCATCCTCTATGGTCTCCCCAAGCACCACCAGTGGTAATCCCTGGATGTAGAGACAGGGGGTCACTACTGAGCATGGCCAGGTGTGCCCCCCAAAAAAAAAAAAAAAAAAAAACCAAACAAACTAAAAGAATTCCCTTCTTTAAAAAAAATATTTTATTATACCACTGTGAGATATACAATTACAAAGATGTTCATAAGATGTTCATATCTGGTTTTGGTCATACAGCTGTTCCAGACCCCATCCCTCCACCAGTGCCTATTTCCCACCGCCACTGTCCCCAATTCCCTCCCCTCCCTAGCCTGCCTCTATGGCAGGTTCTTTATCTCTTCTCTGTCTCCTCTCTCTCTCTCTCTCTCTCTCTCTCTCTCTTTCTTCCTCTTCCTTCCCTTATACGTTGTGGATTACAATATAGGCATTAAGAGGTTGTCATGTGTATCTTTTTGCCTGTATTTAACGCTCAGTTATAGGTTGGTATTAGCACTTTCAACAATTATTAGCACCCTGTTCCATTTTCTGTCTTACCTAGCCTCTCTGACTCCCACACCGTTTGTGAGAATTTCCACCTTTGACAAGGTCTCCTGATCCATGTTTCTCCTAACCTGGGATATTGGTATCATAATATGTACATGTATATATTTATGTCATGCAAGTAAATGCAGTCATTCTATATCTGTCTTTGTCCTTCTGGCTAATTTCACTCAACATGAGCCTCTCCATGTCCATTCACTTATAGGCAAATTTCATAACTTCATTTTTCCTAATAGCTGAATAGTATTCCATTGTGTAGATATACCAAAATTTCTTTATCCAGTCCTCAGTTCTCGGGCACACTGGTTGTTCCCAGATTTTGGCTATTGTGAATATTGCTGCTATGAAAATAAAAGTGCAGATGATGTTTTTGCTGTGTGTTTTTGGCTTCCCAGGATATATCCCCAGGAGCGGTATGGCTGGGTCAAACGGGAGCTTAATTTCTAGTGGCAGGAAATGCCTGGGTTCTTCAGCCCTGTTAACCCTTATGTGATTTTATTAACCTGGGGAAGTGTCTGACCGAATGTGGGGCTTGTAGTCACTGATTTAACATTAGAGTCATCCTGAAATATACTGCCCGATGGTTTAAATTTTTTTTTAATCAAGACATAGGTATTTACTAAAGTCGTTCATAATAGAGTTGTGGCAGGCATATAATGCTCCAACAACAATCCCACCAACAATTGTACCTTCCCTCCCCCAGTGTCCCCAGGTAATCCCTCAATTTGTGCTCTTGGCAGGCATATAACAAATCATTTCCTATTACTTGCTTTACCAAAACTTAAATAAATGGCAAATGGAATGATCAGAAAACAAATCAACAATTCAATTTGTAGTGATTGATTGCTATATGATTTTAAACTATGTCAATAAAGAAATTCAAATAATTTAATACAATATAGTATATTGGCCTTTCCTGCATAACTATTTTCAACTCTGGCATATGAAATATATTGCATTCAATTTTATTTTGTACTTGGATGTTATTGTAGCTGATCATCATATCTTCCCTGGCATAAATGAAGCTTAAAAATTTTTTGTTGTCCCTCTGGCACGTGTATAACAAATTTATTTGATATGAGTAGTGTCCTGGCTGTGCTGGGCAGCTCTTTGTTGTTAGCCTCCCGGAATCTGCTGAGAGATTATGCTGGAGATTGCTCTCTGTCTTCTATCCTCAGAGGACGGCAGGAAGAATAACTGTGAGCATCATGTAATTTTCCTGGTAGATTTGTCACAGCCACGCATCGGCACCAGAAGTGTGGGCCTTAATAGATCACAGGTTGGGTGTGAAGGCTGCTGACCCACCTGGGAAGGGGCAGGCCTGCCTCGCCTTTGGAATGGGCTCAGTGACTTCAGCAGGGGTGAGCCTTACCTGGATGGTGGTCATTCACCATCGGAAGGTCAACTGCTCAAGCTTCCACTCAATAGGAAATACCTGCTTGTGAGTTGACGGTAACCAATTTGGTTGTCCAGCAATATTCAGGTCTATTTTTATTAAATTCACAAATTCCTTATATATCTATTTCCCCCTCCTGCCCCATGAAATTTTTCTACTAGGTGATGTTTTATATTGAAAAATGTCTTACATAAAATTCTATCAAAATTTCCCATTTTCTGTTAGCTGGAAGATACCAACATACTCGTATTATTTATTCTTGTAATTACAGGAAGGTCTTTTTTTCTCTGACTTTTGTGATTTCTGTAATCATTTCTTGTTTGTTTCTCAGTCATACTTGGTGGTTCTCAGGGCTTACTTCTGGCTGTGCACTCAGGGATCACTCCTGGCAGGACTCATATCTGGTCAGCTCTTCACCAGGTATGGACCTTGCCTTCTCTACTATCTCTTTGTCTCATCAATAATCATCTTTATTATTATTATTATTATTATTATTATTTGTTTTTTGGGTAACAACTGGCAATTCTCAGGGCTTACTCCTAGCTTTGCATTCAGGAATTACTCTTGACAGTGCTTGGAGCCCATATGGAATCTTGGGGATCAAGCCAAGGTTGGCCACCTGTAAGGCAAGTGCCCTACCCACTGTACTCCCTCTTTGGCCCCTGATAAGCATTTTAAATAAGCAGTCCTCTGATGACTATTTGACTGTGTTCTTTTGGTCGATGACAGTCTTCCATGAATTAGGGGACCAAATGGAGTTCTATATTGTCTAAAGGATTAAGAATGCTGGAGTAATTCCAAAATAACACTAGAGTTGCTGATTTTATTCTGCTGGTTCAAGAAAGGTTGAGGACCTAGCAATTTTTCTGAGCCATGATATATTTCTGAAACCTACTCTCTTCCCCAATAAAAAATGATTTCTAATGTTCCTTATGTTAATGAACACATTGCTATTTATTTTAACAACCAGATTTGAAGTCCTTGCTGAAATTCTCTGGAGATTACTATTCCTGACAAGCATATTTCAAATATTAACCAGATGCTCCTAGACATCAGGACATTCATGCTGAGCAATTTTAATGTAAATTACTACACAGCCAGAACAGTGCATGATCTGTTTCCTTTTTATCCAAGGGGGCACTGGCTTTAGAAATGACTTCAATCTAATGGCATTTGTGTGAAAGAACCCTAGAAATCTATGTAAAGTCTTGAAACAAATATAGGCTAACACTAGAATTTCCAAGTAAAGCTTGTGTCTTTTTGGGGCCAGAGTGATAGTACAGTGAATGACTTAAGTCTCACTGCCAGGAGTGATCCCGGAGTGCAGAACTAGAAAAAAAGTCCTAAGTTCTGCTGCGTGGCCCCCAAACCATAATAAAACAGAGAAAGGTTGTTTATTTGGAATTTTAGGTATATTTAAAATCTCTATGTTAACATCCTGTATATAAATACAAATATTCTACTACAGTTGTGGGGTTGGGGGCGCATATGATTTATAATCTCTAATCCTGGGGTTCCTGGGAGAGGAGATAGGGAACTGAGGTGTCTGTGGGAGGTGGTGAGTCTTGGAAGTCATCAGTCAGGGATTATGATAACATAAGTAGGTTACTTCGTGGGACAAAACCAGTGAGAAGCTCCTGGTGTCAAGGTGACAGAAGGGATCGGAAAAACAGGAAAGAATACGATAGGATTTATGTTTATTGTGTAATGTTTAATTTCCTTTTTTTTTTTTATTTTTTGCTCAAGATCTTATGTATTCTGCCACTTTAGAACTGGAGAAATACAATTCAGCAGGGCATGAATGAACACCAGAGGCAGATGATTCAAGAAAAGTGCATCTTCTGGGCATTTATGCAAATATTAATAAAGGCAATAGACCTTTCATAAAAGCTCATGATTTGAGAAAATATTTATATTTTAAATCAAATTTTCATAAAATAGTTAAATTTTTTTTTTGTTAAGGTGATGTAATTTACAAAGTTATTTATAATTGAGTTTCAGGAATTGCTGTTCCAAAACCAATTCCATCACCAGTGTCAAATTTCCACCTCCATTACTCTCAGTTTCTCTTCTAACCCCATCCCACCTGTCTCTCTGACAGGCACTTAAAAAATTAGGGTTTCATACCTGACACGTGACGCTCAACACCCTTCCTCAGGGTGACTGTCTCCCTTCTGCCACTGTCTCGGTGTCCTCTTCCCTATCCTAACCTTCCCTTCTCTCCTCTGTGGTCTGTGTCCTACTGAAGTTTAAGTTCTCAGTTTTTACTGCCTCTCAGCACTTGTTTTTCCTTTACTATGTTTCTTTATATCCTGCACATGAGAGAAAGCATTCTGTGTTGGTCACTCTCCTTATGACTATTTTCAGTAATTATGATGCTCTCCAGATGCAACCAGGTAACAGCAAATTGCGTGATTTCATCTTTTCTTATGTTCAAGTAGCAATCCATTGTGTACACGTGCTGTGGCTTCTATATCCAGTTGTCTATTCTTGGATACTTGAGTTGCTTCCAGATTTTGACTACAGTGAACATGGAAGTGCAGATGTCTTATATGAATAGTGTTTTTGAGCTCTCGGGATAGATACCAAGAAGTGGAGTTGTGGAGTCATATTGAAGTTTAATTCTTAGTTTTTTGACAAGTATCCACATTGTTTTTTGAAAAGGCTAGACGAGTAGACTTTCCCTCTAGCAGTAAATAAGGCTTCCCTCTCCCCCATATCCATGCCATCACTGATTGTTTTTGTCTTTTTTTTGATATGAACCAGTGCATTGTTCTAATAAACATTTCTGGAGGGCCCATTTCATGTTTGTCAGGTGCTATAAATTATCATCTTCCAAAAACAAGTTTATGATTTCTATAGAGAGAAACAAAATATTTCTTTTTACATTTTTGAGAGGTCAATGACCATTGTTCTTGAAGTCATTACTCTTCGTAACTTTGGCCACTGGGGAAATGACTAACATATACACTGTGGTTTCTCTGCTTTGGCACGCCATTGGAATCATTGAGGAGTTTATTGAAAGTCTTTTTTTTTCTGAGGGAGAGAGATGCATAGAGAGGGAGAGACAGAGACAGAGAGAGAAAAGAGAGGAAAGGGGGTACCTGCTATTAAGGCAGACTGGGGGTGGGCGGAGAGGGTGTGGGTACACTGGTGGTGGGGATGGGGCACTGGTGGAGGGATGGGTGCTGGAATACTGTATTACCAAGAACCAATTATGAACACCTTTGTAACTGTATGTTTCACTGTGGTATAATAAAAAATTAAAAATAAAGAAAGTCTTTTATTTTCCTTGCTTTTTTTCATCACACTCAGTGATGATTAGGAGTTACTCCTGGCACTGCAATCAGGAATTACTCCTGGTAGTGCTGGAGTAGGGGGTACCATATGAAATGCCAGTGATCAAACCTGAGTTGACCTCATGCAAGTCAAATGCCCTGCCTGCTGTGCTATTGCTCTGACCCCACTGAAAACCTTTAAGACACAAGGACATAATATATTATATATAATATATATATATATATAACAACCAATATTATTAATGTCCTCCCTATATATATATTTTAATTTTATAATTATTATAATTTTTTTTGAACACTCCAGGCTACTCCTAGCTCTACAATTAAGTATCACTCTTGGTAGAGCTTGGGAGACCATATTTAGTGCCAGGGATAAAACCTATGTCAACCACTGGCAATGTGAAGGCCTAACAGGCTTTACTATCTCTTCAGCTTCACTCTCTTGCCATCCTGCCAAAACTCCCTCTGTTCTTGAGAGATGTAGTTTCTTAAATATCACACTCTCCCCTTAAACTTCACAGTGTATAAAAGGCAATGGGAGTTGACTCTACAAATCTCATTACCACAAGAAGTTATCTATAAGATCCCCAAAGTTTAGGGTGGTTCAGACACTTCTTATCAAATAGATACACTCTACCTGACCCAATAGCATTCATATAAGTCTTTTGAAACACATTGTTTAAGATCCTACACTAGCAGTGAAGACTCTTTGGAAAACAGTAGGAGGAAACAAGGGACTTTATACATATTTGTATATATTTTTAACATATATTCTTTTTTTCTTTTTTTTTTTGCTTTTTTGGGTCACACCTGGCTATGGTCAGGGATTACTCCTAGCTCTTCGCTCAGGAATTACTTCTGGTGGTGTTTGGGGGACCCTATGGGATGCTGGGGATCAAACCCAGGTTGGCTGAATGCAAGGCAAATGCCCTACCTGCTGTGCTATCACTCTGGCCCCCTATACATAACTTTTATGGCATATAATATATTTCACATACAGCTATATATATATATATATATATGTATTTATATATACACTCACACATATATGTATATATGGTTTTCTTTGGGGTTATAAAAACAGAAGGGTGTTGCCGGCCAAGTTGAGTGTATTTTACTTTTATCTCTGACACATTAATGATGTTTGAGTCAAATTTTATGTAATAAGCAACCCCTCAACTATCCTTTCTTTATCATGCCTAGAGTCCATCAGCAGTGAAATGATCCTGTCCTTTTCTTCTTTTGATCTGAAAGATGTTTTTGACTCCTCTAATAAAATGAGTCACCCCTGGAATATACTGTTTGCTTTATGGTTGTGGCACTTGGGGAAAGTAAGGCAGCTCACTAGCCCTGCTCTAGGGCTGATTCTAGCTGAGAAAGCTCCCAACATCTGAGTCTATAATAAAAGACCCTAAAAAAGTAAAATAAATCATTTCCACTTCAATTTCTACCAGACATTAAAAGTTGATCACCTGTAGTTATAGTCCTGGTCCTGGGTGAGGGAGCAGCATCTGATCTGATGGGACAAAGTAAGATCAATACTTGCCACCATTAAAAAGTCAATAGAACATAAATTGGGAAGAGAATATTTTCTAGATCTGGCCTTTGCAGTGACTGGTTGGGTGTAAGCCTTACTGTTGTTCAAAGAAAA
>JAJIBD010011465.1:0-29564 GCA_021461705.1 Cryptotis parvus
AAAAAAAAAGAATCACATGGCTAGAGCCAGCAGGAAGGGCCAGATGACCTCTGGTCCTGTCTTCCTGTTCTCTCAGACGGGCATTTTCCTCCCCACAGTCTGGGTTCTGGGGCTGTGGAGGCGTGTTGCTCCTCCTGGGGCCAGGCAGGGTGACTCCATCTCGGAAGGAGGACAGTGGACTCTGTGGGGACTCCTGTCTCCTGCTTGTATCTTTCAGCCATGGCACCTGCCCTCTGGCTGCCCCGGTTGCTTGCCGCCCTTGGCTGAGTGACGGGGCAGTGGGGACTCCAGTCGGGCTGGGCAATGGCACAGCCGCTGTCTTGTAAGAGCCCCTGAGCAGCCGGAGCCAGGCAGGCATTTCTCACAGCAAACAGCCAGCGCTGGGTGGCCAAGTTCTCCCGCCTTCCCTCCAACTGCCGCCGCACACAGGCACGGAGGCTAGGGAACTGTGCAGGGAGTTGCCCCAAATAAAAGTTTTATTGGAACCAGTGGCAGTGGGAAAATGTATTTTTATGGCTCCACGGCTTAATAGAGGGTGACATTTTGGACAACTTTGGGGAAGGCTTTATGTCAGCTTTGCCTTATTAGGTGACGGATTTCGTTCTTTTCTCGCTCCTACTTAGCTCAGCGTGGCTCAGAATGCACTGGCTCGACGTTGCTCAGACCTGCAATGGGGGGAGACTGGGGGGAACAAGACACCTGGCACCGCCTGCAGGAGACCGGGTTCAGCCCGGCACCGCATAGTCCCAGTGACCCCAAGCATTAGCCAGGAGTAGGCCCTGAAGGTGCCTACAGGTGCCACCAGTGGGACCTGGTGTGGGTGCCCCTCCGTAACCCCACATCTCAGACCTGCCTCTGGTCGGGCCCTGCCTCTGCTGTCTTCGTACTTTGCGATGGAAGACCTGGAACTGACGAATGGGCCGCCGATCCTTAGCCTCCTTCCCGGTTCTGTTGCAAGGGTCCCGTGAAATGTTCATTGCGGGGTTATTTGCATTTTGGACCTTCCTGTGACTTTCACACAGACATTCGGCTCATCCCCTGATCTTTGCTGCTCAGAGGGACCCCGCAAGCCAAGCAGATGGTCTGTGTCAGTTCATGGGGTCTTAGGTCAGGGCCCCGTCAGAGAGAGCTGAAGAAGGTGCCAGAAGGAGCTTCAGAACAGTGTTTGGAATGGCACCCCTTTACCCCAGCCCCCCCACCTCGATTTTTCCAGTGAAGGAAAAGCTCTTCTCTCTTTTCTCCTTTTGTGGGGTGGGGGTCTCACCCAGCAGTGCTTAAGGCTTACTCCTAGCTCTGTGCTCCCTAGCTCTGTGCTCTTAGCTCTGTGCTCTTAGCTCTGTGCTCCTAGCTCTGTGCTCTTAGCTCTGTGCTCCTAGCTCTGTGCTCCTAGCTCTGTGCTCTTAGCTCTGTGCTCCTAGCTCTGTGTTCCCTAGCTCTGTGCTTCTCATCACTCCTGGAGGTGACCATGTGTAGTGCTGGGTGAGTCAAGCTCTTCCCCACCCGATGACCTTCTCTGTTATCCCAGCTTTCTCTGCTTCCATGGAATTAGCTCTGCCATGGTCTTGCATGCCCAGGTATCCCAGTGCATGTTTGGCCCCAGCCTCTGGAGAAGTCACGTCTCTGCCGGAGCCCGGAACAGGACACCCCATCCCTTCTGTAGAGGGCTGGCTGTCCACCTGTTCTGTGCCTCCCACCTCTCCTGGTTTAGCCGAAGATAGCGGGGAAGCGGCCGTGTAGAGTCAGGGTCTCTCCGTCCATGTGTCCATGGCGAATGCCGCTTGTTTACAGCCAAGGCACGGAATTAGCCTGGAGTCCAGGAGACGATGCTGAGATCTGGCTGGTCCCTGCACCTGCCACACGGACTATGTGAGAATTCCCTCTGCTCCTTGTAATCCATGCTTCAACCCCTGCAGGAGAAGCCGCCTCCCCCGTATCGCCTCCCTCTAGGTCCTGCAAAACTGGCAAAGTGTTGGTGAGAGACAAGCGGATTCAAGCAGCCCGAGTCGAGATCTCGCCCCTTTGCTCCTCAGCGTTTGGAGGGTTTCAGGTACTCGGCGGAGTGTTTTGTTCTAGACCGTGAGGACGAGGGACTTTGTCCTTCCCGAGCACCGGAGCCAGCCTGGCGCTTGGCAGTTGCTCTGAAAGATTCGGAGCTTTTGCTCCTCTACATCCGCACTGGGCTGCGTGTCAGGAGTTCGGGGTGACGGGGCGCGAGGCGTGCTTGCTCAGTGGGTGGGAGCGTCTGTCCTGGACCAACAGGTGCTTTTCCTCAAGTGACAGTTGGGCGGCTCTGCATGGAACTCCATGACAGGGTGATCACTGCTCTCACAAGTGCGGAGGGCGCACTCATTTCCTTTGGGGACCGTGACTTGGACAGACCCCTAGGATAGAAACTAGGAGGCTGAGGCCGGGCTCCCCCTGAGGCATGCATGGGTGCTGCCTGCACAGACACACTTCTTTTTACTTCTTCTTTTGGGTCACACCTGGCGATGCTCAGGGGTTACTCCTGGCTCTGCACTCAGGGATTACTCCTGGCGGTGCTCAGGGGACCATATGGGATGCTGGGGATCGAACCGGGCCGGCCATGAGCAAGGCAAATGCCCTACCACGCTGTGCTATCGCTCCAGCCCTGCAGACACGCTTCTGTTGACGTTTGAGCAGGCAGGAAGAGAGGAGAGGGGAGAGGGCAGGTGAGGCGGGAGCCGGATGCTCTCCCCTCGGTGCTCTGGAATCGCCACGCCAGTGGTTTTTACTCCACAGGCTTCAGGTGCAATGGCTCTGGTAATATGAGGGCAGGGGTCGGGTGCTCTCCAAGAATCCCTTTTCCTTATTGAAATTCCCATTTCCGTGAAAGACGTTTCAGAAGGGCCCAACCTGCTTCAGAATTTAAGGGCAGGAGTGTCTGGGGGGTTCAGATAAAGTGGAAGGGGCGGTCCCTGAAGGAGCAGAGAGCCAGTGACTTACTGGAATCCAGTGTCCATTTATTAGGAGGAGCGGAAAATCCCAGTGTTGATGTGGAGAATGCACCGGGAACCCTGTCTCCATGGCGCCTGGCTGGCGTCCGCACGTGGGCTGCCGTAGTACAGGGGCGTGCGGGCGGCTGGCGAAACGTCTTTTCCCATCACAGGTCCCGGGAACTTTCCAACTGTGCCCAAAAGATGATGCGTTTGGCAAGAGAACTTGGACCTTGACAAAACTCTCTTGCCCAATTTGGTTTCCAGAAAGACTGACTTACCTAATTTGAAAACAAAGAGAGAACCAAACCACTGGTGGCGAGGTGCAGTCCTACAGGAAACGGTCATCTCTCCCTGTCCCCTATGTCACGAGAGTAGAGAAGATTGTTACCATTCACCTTGATATCTGTGCTTAGTTTCCTGTCCTTCCTTGAACGAGCGTTTCAGTTAGGCTGTAAATGTTCAGCAGGGATAGTAAGTCGTGTGTGTGTGTGTGTGTGTGTGTGTGTGTGTGTGTCTGTCTGTCTGTCTGTCTGTCTGTCTGTCCCTGTATTTATCTGCCTTCCCAGTCCCTACTCTACAGTTGGTTTTCTGTTGCTGCACAAATGACCACAGCCTTAAGCCTTAAACCTTAGTGGTTTCTAACAGCCCACATCTGCCCACTCTCAGCGTCTGTGGGTATCTGGACATGGTACCGCCACGTTGTCTGCTAAGACTCGTGAGGCTCAGAGTGTCACCCAGGCCTCCTTCTGCACACGGCATCTTGCTGGTTTTTTTTCCTTTTTTGGTCACAACTAGTGATGCTCAGGTTACTCCTGGCTCTGCACTTAGGAATTACTCCTGGTCCTGGCAGTGCTCGGGGGGACCAGATGGGATGCCAGGGATTGAACCCAGGTCTGCTGTGTGCAAGGCAAACGCTCTATCTGCTATGCTGTGCTCCAGCTTGCAGCTTGTTGTCTTGGCTAGCTGAGGACACATCATCCTGTAGTTTGAGCTCCTTTTCACGTGATCTCGGTTGCTCCTCTGTTGTCCTGGTTAGGAAAGATAGAAGCCAGGAAAGGCCGGAAAGGCTAAGTGAAATGTCTGAAGTCACAGAGCAGCTGGGGCCACGTTGGACTGAGCTGCAATTGAATTTATCAATTCAACTTAGCAGGAGCCAAGTCTTGCCAATGGGCCAGAGACTGCTCAGAGCTCCTTGAAGTCTCATCCTGATCTTGGAGGCAGGCACATCACTAAACTTATTTCTGTTTTGGTGGGGTATGTGGAGAGGCGGGGGAGGTGGGCAATGCCCGGTGGTAATCAGGGCTTACCTCTGACCTGTACCCAGGAATCACACCTGGCGGTGCTCGGAGGACCATATGGGATGCTGGGGATCTAACCTCGGTTAGCAGCAGCGCACAAAGCAAGTGCCCAACCTGCTGTACTATCGCTCCGGCCTCATCACTAAACTATTACTGCGAGTGGGGAAACTGAGAATCCGAGAGGTTATAGAATCTGTCTGAGGTCGACAGGTAGAAAATGCTCAGACTGAAACACAGGTAGGGAGCTTCCAGACACCACTGATGACCTCTCTTGGAGACCTTTCCCTTGTGTGTGTCGTGACCTGTGTTCAGATTCTTCCTCTCCTGGGCCAGAACGAGGCCCTCAGGACTGCAAAGGGACCCTGGGCCGGAGGCGCCCTTCCCAGTGCCGTCGTTAAAAGGGAGAAACAGTGTCTTTGGTTTTTCCCCCTGGAGTTGGAATTTCTCATTTTCATGAAGACATATGGGACAGATTCACAGGAGCCAGAATTTAGCAGGACTTTTCGGTATTAATACTGTGTTTGCTGCAGACACAGCTAAAGCTTCAAATTTAACAGCCCCATCAAAGTTGGTGGAATATAGCTAGTTCGCTTTAATGCATGCCAAATAGTCATTGAAATTAAGCGTTATCCATTTTATTATTTCACGAAACACCAGTAATCTGGAGAAAGGCCCAATATGTTATTTTTCCACCCTGTGAAACCATTCAAGGGGCAGGCGCTTGTTGAGATGTACAAAATTGGGTGTGAGTGTCAGAAACAGCAATATTGCGGTTAAAACCAAAAGTTTAATTTTGTGTGTGTTGGTGTGTGTTGTTCCTGGGACTCTAGGGAGTTACCTGCGAGATTGTCTAAACTGTAAGCGCAGAGGAGAAGTGAAGTGTGCGAGGGGCTTGTGGACTTTATTTTCACAAACTGCTCATTGGAGCAGCTGCAGAGTGAGCGGGAGGATGGAAAAGTGCCCCATCAGGAACCTTCCCTGACGCCGTGTCCTGCTGTCCATCCCGCCTCCGTGCTGCTTAGTGCGGCCCTCAGGTCTCGGGGGCTTCTTCTGCCGAGGCCGCTGCAAGATCTTTCTCCCCCTTTTCCTTTGCTGCTGTTGTCCTGACAACTGGGGAATCCCAACAGGCTCGCCTATGGTGCTCCCTGGGAGTCCTCCCCCACTTTTGGTGTTGGCTCACAGGCGGGTCCCGAGGGGTGCTCCTGTCCACGGTGCACACGGGCTGCAGTGCTCTGGGGTACGCACATGGGGTTGCCGTTAGGGTGCCCAGGCAGGGCAGTGCTTGGTGCCGTTGGGGGAGGAGCCCTCAGCGCGCACGCACGAGCCGCTGTGCCACTCCGGCAGGCTTTTCACAGTCCATGGGGTCTCCTTGTTACCCGAGGAGAGCCTTCAGGTGCTCAGTCCCGGGGTTCAATGGAGTGAGGGACACGTGAGGACAGTTCCGGTTCTGGTGCTTCTTCTGGAGGGCAGAACTTCCGGCTGGTGCCTCTGAAGCTGTCACTGCACAGTCCAGACTTTCCTCCCAGTGACTGGCCTTAGGGGCTGTTTGAGGCGGCCTCCCGGCAGCAGCTCACCTAGGAGGAGCAGCGTGATAGCGAGCAGCGGGGATTTCCCCAGACAGGTCAGCAGCGTTACCCTAGAGACGGTCGAGTCAGCCCTGGCAGTGAACTCATCCCAGCTTGCCACACGGTGCGCACACTGTGAAGAACAAAGCCCGGTGACCCCTGCGGAGGGAGGGTGTAGGGATGTGGTCACTCCCAGCTGTGCTCAGGGATCACTCCCGGCTCTGTGCTCAGGGATCACTCCGGCTCTGTGCTCAGGGATCACTCCCAGCTCTGTTCAGGGATCACTCCTGACACTGTGCTCAGGGATCACTCCCGGCTCTGCTCAGGGGATCACTCCCGGCTCTGTGCTCAGGGATCACTCCCAGCTCTGTGCTCAGGGATCACTCCCGGCGCTGTGCTCAGGGATCACTCCCGGCTCTGTGTTCAGGGATCACTCCCGGCTCTGTGCTCAGGGATCACTCCCGGCGCTGTGCTCAGGGATCACTCCTGGCGCTGTGCTCAGGGATCACTTCCGGCTCTGTGCTCAGGGATCACTCCTGGCGCTGTGCTCAGGGATCCTCTGCAGTGCCAGGGATCAAACCAGGCATGGTTGTATGCAAAACAAGTGCGCTACCCACTCTACTGCCTCTGTGGCCCATCAGAGCCTCTTTATGGCTCTTAACCGCTGTCTTGGAGGGACATTTTGATTGTCAGCATGGCAGGAAGGGGCGTTACCCCTGCCCACCTACAGATTTTATTCCGAATTTTAAAGTGTCAGCAGTTTTCCTGGGGAAATAGAGGACCGAGTCTAGAGGAATCAGTCTGTGTTCTTACAGTGACAGGTCGGGGCTCCCACACGTTTGCAGGTGGAAGGGGGAGCATTTGCTCCCGGCGTGGGGGAGAAGGATGAGGGATTGTTGGCTGCAGGCTGGACTGAAGAAAGAGAGCAGAGCTCGACTCCCGTTTGCCCGCAGTTTCAAGGAAAAGAGTAGTTCTGCTAACCTTTGTGCCAGCCAGTTCTTCAGCAGAGGATTTTTCTTCCTGTTTCAGCCACTTCATTCAAAGGGTGTTATAAATATAGAAGGCCGAGAGAGGTGTGATAAAAATAATTTTAGGATTTAGACTCTGGGTTTTAAGAGAACAGGTTTGAGAATGTTTGGGGATTAACACGGCTTACTTTATTCTCCATGGTGTGTAAAACTCCAGAGTCTGTTTGTGGGCAAGCCCTGGTGTCCGCAGCTCCGGGCCCGGGGAAGCCTCAATCCAGGGCCAGATTTTCTCTGTGCAGGTGACAGATGGGGGGCCCTGGTCACCCAAGCGAGAGAAAATGCAGGTGAAGTCTGGGGAGATGCGGGGTAGGACCTCGGTGCGGGAAGAGCACCATGGCTTCCAGGAGGAGCTGGGGCGTTCTCCCGGGACCCTGGGAGCTGAGCGTCCCCAGGAAACCTCCGTGTTGCCATTCCCCAGGTATTCCTTCCTGTTTCTAGGTTGGGAGGTGCCTGGAGGCCGAGACAGTGATTGTCCTGTTGTGAGGCAGGGCACGAGACGAGGCTGCATTGCAGAGGGTCAGGAAGTGGCCGGGTCAGCGCCGCCATCCCAGGTGTCTTCAGGTCCTCCGCCGGCAGCTTGGATGTCACCCTCTTGCTTCTGGCTTCCCAGGACATTCGCACAAACTGCAGCTACTCTGTCCCCTTGCTTTGACTGTTCTTACAAGGAGAGGGACTGGGTGTGTGTTTAGCTCTTGGCTGTATTTCCAGCATCAGAGGAAGTGTGTGCACACGTAGTAGGGCCTGAGAACCAGGGACAGAGGTGCTGGAGCAACGGTCCAGGCGGGACCATATCACCCGCCTAAGCCCAGCCTAGGCCTCAGCCTCCTGGGCACTGCTGTCGAGGGCCCTGGTCTAGGCCTCAGCCTCCTGGGCACTGCTGTCGAGGGCCCTGGTCTAGGCCTCAGCCTCCTGGGCACTGCTGTCGGGAGCCTGGTCTAGGCCTCAGGCTCCTGAGCACTGCTGTCGGGGGCCCTGGTCTAAGCCTCAGGCTCCTGAGCACTGCTGTTGGGGGCCCTGGTCTAGGCCTCAGGCTCCTGGGCACTGCTGTCGGGGCCCTGGTCTAGGCCTCAGGCTCCTGGGCACTGCTGTCGGGGCCCTGGTCCAGGCCTCAGCCTCCTGGGCACTGCTGTCGGGGGCCCTGGTCTAGGCTTCAGGCACTTGCTCTGCATTCGTCTGACCCTGCTTTGGTCCCCAGTACCACATGGTCCCCCAAGTGCTGCCAGATGCATACCTGGAGCCTCTTGGGCACTGCCGGGGTGGCCCAGGTGACCCAGCACCACAGGACAGTGCTGCGTCCTTGGGCCTGGCATTGGACCCTGCGGCTAGAAGGGACCCTGGGCCTCCCGAGCCCCTTCTGGGAGTCCCCAGCCCTGGTCTTGCAAAGGAAGTATTGGCCTAACGTATGAAGGGATGATTGAGGTAGGCAGGGTGGGGGGGCAGGGCTCAGTTAGTGGGTGGGCCCCCCTGGGGGGCAGCAGGGGAGGGAGAAGGAAGGAGCAGCAGGAGGGACTCACAGCCCCCTCCCTGTTGGTTCAGAGTGGGCTGCGCTTGGGCGACGTGGGGGCCACAGAACGGGACGGTGTGAGCTGGAGTCCAGGCTCTGCGGCTCTGGGAAACAGTTTGCCGGGACAGGCCACTGGGCAGAGCCGCTGTTCCCTAAAGCGGCCGGAGGCTCTCCACAGACTAGTCTCCCTGGTAGGTAAATCATGAGGTTGGAGCGAGCGAGGGGGAGACTGTAGGTAGCTCTTACTCCTTTATTTATACTCTCTCCTGGCCCTAGAGGTTTCCCAGCAGCTGTCGATTAGATTATCTGCATGGTTTAATGATGCGGTTCCCACCCCACCCACTGTGGAGGGCCCACACCTCTCAGTCTGAGCAGCCACAAGCGAAACACAATGCCTTGGTTTTTTCCTTTCTCTAGTCTGGGGGCCTGGAGCTGGACTCCAGAACACGAAGCCCCAGACTTCAGGAGAGAAACAGGCAAATTGCAGCCAAAGGAAGAAAACAGTCAAAGAAAACAACCCAGATGGCCTTAGCTCCGCGCAGACAGCCGCCCCAGGGAAGACCGTCCCCTCCCGCTGTCCGCTGGACGGAGCTTCACAGAGCCACAGAACCCTTTTATCAGTGGAGGGGAAGATTGGGGGGGTGAGCTGTAGGTGCCCCCTGAGCGCTCTCTCAACTGCTCTCTCTCTCTCTCTCTCTCTCTCTCTCTCTCTCTCTCTCTCTCTCTCTCTGCAGCAGGCTGCAAGGCAGCTGCTCTTTCTTGCTTTTCCCACCCATGGAAGCCTGGGGCTTTCCTAGAACAGTGCCGAGGACACTGCAGATATGGGGGGTGCAGCCCTTGGAGCTCCCTGGGACTCCCAGGTCTCTGTAGAGCCCCATTCTGGGACTGGGAAATCCCTTCTGGGTGCTCTATAGCACAGGGCCAGGCTGTGTGTGTGTGTGTGTGTGTGTGTGTGTGTGTGTGTGTGTGTGTGTGTGTGTGTGTGTGCGCATCCCAGGTCTGTGGCTGAGATCCTGCAAAGGCAGCGCCTTGCATTTCTCAGCTCCTGCCTTGCTGCTTAGCGTCCCATGTCCTGTCCTCCCCGCAGCGGCCAGGAGAGAAGCAGCCTGCAGGGTGGAGGGGCTCGCCGTCCCCGCAGGCTGCGGGGGCCACTAGAGTCTCCGTCCAAGGACAGGACCCCACATCTTGGCCACAGTGAACATCCTATTCCAGATTGGGTCCAGGTTCAAGTTCAAGATGAGCTCCAGGGACACAGTCCGGGCTTGTGGTTGCAGACTTGAGCCCCCAGATGGTCCCTTTTCTCCAGTGAAAGAGGAAACGGGAGTGCTGGGCGCTTTTGAAGAGGGGCTGCCTTAGCTATGACTGCACCCCACGTTTTGTCACGACCCCAAGTTTCAGTGCTGGAGACCAGGGTGGCCAGCCTGACTTGATAAGGACAAGAAAGGGGGCCGGGGTCTCCTGTGCTCTGGGAAGGGACGGGGTGGGCAGCCCCCGGGACCGGGAAGATTTGCTTCTTGCAAACCCCCGGTGTGGTCCCTTCTTGTTCTCTCGGTGGAATTCCAGGGTGGACCCTGGATTTGGTGGGGGCCATCTGAGCTGCGGCGTTGTTTGGGGGCAGCATTTGTGCGGGCGGGCAGACGCCGTGGCCAGGGCGTCCGCTGCAGAGTGTTTGAAAGGAAGACCAACCTGTATTTTTCAGAAAGGGCCCTTTGTTCCCGGCGGCCGGGCCAACTTCTGGGGCTCCTTTGGCTGACTCTGAAGAAGGGATTGAAGTCAGAATGTGGCACACCCGCTCACACACCCCGCCCCCATCCACCCGGCCTCGGGAGCGCCCGAGAAGACAACACAAGCGCCCCGCTTCAGGCTCTGGAAGGAGCGAAGCCACAGTGGCAGATGCGCCCTGGCAAGAGCGTTGCGTTGGGAAAACAGTTCTCATAGGGTGCCGCTCAAATAGATTATGTGGAAAAATACGCAATCTGTGTCCCTCACCTTTGCGCCCCCTCCCCCCAACTATCACTCATGAGTCCCGGGGCCCAGCCACCCCGGAGTGCTCCTGAGCACCCCCTCGGCAGCAGCTGCCCAGGCCCTTTCTCGGGGACCTGACCGTGGGACCTGACCGTCGGGACCTGACCGTGGGGACCTGACCGTGGGGACCTGACCGTCCGCATACCCTAAGCCCAGTCTCAGCCTCTTCTCACTGTTTCCCCACTCACATCTCACGCATTTCTAGCACTGACAGGGCCCCCGCTGTCCAGGACCCTGGGGTGTTTCCACTCTGCGGCCCCCTGGGTTCTCGGGGGGGGCAGAGCGGCAGGGTGCAGGGGCCTAGATCCAGGGTGGATCCAGGGTGACCGTAGAGCTTCGCTGCCCAGCAGGGACCGGAGCAAGGGAGGGGGCTCCTGAGTGACTGGAGTTAAGGGACTCAGCTCTCTGCGTGCTCCCTCTCTCCCGCCTGCACCGGTGCTCCATCAGTAACCCAGCGCCCGTTTGTGACCCTTCTCCGCCCGTTTGGGAGGAGGGAAACGCGCACTTACATCCTCATCTCTGGAGCGACCCATGCTGTTGGCTTTGCTTCCTCAACTTCCCTCCCGAAAGGGATTTTTTCCAAATCCAACAGTGGATTCTGGGTGCTTCTGGGCACAGTGTAATGACCAAAAAATGAACCAGCTATAGATGGACGCTAATCTGAAGTTCCGGCTCTTACGTCATTTCCTTGCTTTCTTTAGCTACATCATTTTTTGGACCAGTACGTTTCTAGATGGGTGGTTTTTAGTTTTTTGAGAAAGAATTGTACGGTATTTCCTAGCACCCTACCCACTCCAGGGATGCCATCGCATCACGTGATCACTTTTTTTTTTTTTTTTTTTTTTTGGGGAATGTCACACCCGGCAATGCTCAGGGGTTTCTCCTGGCTCTGCACTCAGGAATCACTCCTGGCGGTGCTCAGGGGACCATATGGGATGCCATATGGGATGCCGGGATCGAACCCGGGTCGGCATGGGCCAGCCTCTGCAAGGCAAACGCCCTACCCTCTGGGCTATCTCCGGCCCCAACGATCACTTTTCTTTCTTCTTTTCCCCTCCCGCTTTCTGTCTGTTCTTTGGTCAGGGTTCCAGGCCCAGTGTTAGCTCCTTTTTGGGCTCATTTATGTGTTGTTTTTTTTCAGCCGGAAGTCTCACCCAGGCGTCTGGGATTGTCTTAATTTCCCATCACTATTTTACAGCCCATCGAGGCCACCTCTGGGGAAAAGAAGCGTTTTGTTTAATCTTCAGTGGAGGCTGAAATGCTGGAGAACTGGGCCCTCCTTTCCTCTTCCCTTTCGCAGCAAACTCAGGGGAGGGACTGTCGCAAACTCCGTCACTCTGCTTTTTTTTTTTTTTTTTGGGTCACACCCGGCAATGCTCAGGGGTTACTCCTGGCTCTGCACTCAGGAATCACTCCAGCGATGCTCGGGGGGACCATATGGGATGCCGGGATCGATCCCTGGCCGGCTCGGGCCGGCCGCGGGCAAGGCAAACGCCCTACCCGCTGGGCTATCGCTCCGCCCCAAACTCCGTCACTCTGGGCGAGCGCCGTCCACCCTCTGCCCTGCCTTGTTCTCCAGTCCACCTGCCCATGTAGTGCCGGGACTTGGGCTTGGGGTCCCCAAGCATGCACTGGCCGTTTCTCTCCCTCTGGCCGCTACTCGGTCCTTTTCTGTCTCTCTGACCCTCTCAGTTTCTCTCGGTTTTACCCTCTCTCTCCTCTGTCTGTTGGGGTAGAGAAACACACGGGAGGAGATCGGCCATCTTCAGTTCATAGAACTTTCTGGGTGATTCCTGGGTTCGAAACCAGATCCCTGATTCTCCTGGCAAGGTTGAGAAATCAGCACCCGAGCCTGGAGCGGGTTATCGGACTTTCCTTCTCCGCCGAATCCCCTGGTGAGCTTTCCGACATCCTAATCCTAATATCTTTCTAATAGTTCTCAGAATGTGGGGAGAACTGGAGCACAGCCGTGACAATAACGACAGTGATGCCTGCATGATCTTTAGGCGGCCGAGGAACGAGGGCGCAGGCACCAGTGTTTCAAAGTCTGTTCAGCTGGTTCTGAGGCGGTACATGGAGAATGTTCTGGACTCGTAGTCGGGAGAATGTGCTGGGAGCTCAGTAGCCAGGATGATGGCTTGGTCCCACCCTGGACTTGGATTCTGAGTAAAGTCCCAGATGACTGATAGCCCAGGGGCGTTTGACCTCCCTCATGAGATGGGGAAGCCACTGGCTTCAGTTTGCTCCCTGTCCTTGCTGGCACTCACTTGTCTTATTAAGCTCTCACTAGGTGTTGGAGGAAGGAGTGCTCCAGGAGGAAGGACAGGAGACACCGGTCCTGCCCTGCCTAGGGCCACTCTCCCGTGCTTTCTGCTTCTGCCTGGGCTGAACTTCCGGTGAGCGTGCTGCTAGCCCGCAGGCGGTCCACGGTGGCGCTGATGCGTCAGGTACCGCGGTGATGACCTGCACAGCTCCCGCTCCTGCTTCTGCTCCAGAAGCCGAGATTTGATTAAGGGCCTCCTGAAATGGATGAGCCAGTTAAGTCATGATCCAACAAGATTTTTACGAACGACCTATTACATGCCTGACTTCATTTGGCTCCAGAGAGCTGAGAACCAGAGTTGGAAGAAGGTCCAGCCGCGGGACACGTAAAGGTGTGCCGTAGAAGGTCCAGAGCAGGCCGTCATTTCAGGCTGGGGGCAGTCACAGCAGGCTTCCTGGTGGAGAGGGCAGAGGACTGTTGGTGTGAGAACTGGTGTGACCAGGGCACAGGGCCAGGAGGATGCTTGGGAAGGCCAGGAGCCAAGACAGCGTGGGTGCTGGTGCCTCGCTCTGTCCAACTGGGGAAGCTAGTTTGCGGCTGTGGAAGGTGGACTGGAGAGGCGGGGCTGGAGCAGGAGCCTTTTGGGGAAGGTTGTGTCTGTCTCTGCTGTTGAACACTCGCCAGGAGAAGGTGCTGGAAGTGACTCGATTGGCCAGTTTTTAGGAGCATCTGACCTTGGAGCGTTCTGCAGTATTGTGGAGTGAGTTGTTAGTGTTTTATGGGCCCGGAGACCTGCTGCAGGGACTGTCCAGCGCTCTTCTCTCCTTAGGGCTTCCAGTGGAGAGAGATGCAGGTGATGGGTTGTTCTGAAGGTGAGAATGAGCCCAGAGGAGCGAGTAGCTCGTGCCCGGCACTGTGGTCTCCACTGAGTGCTGGGTGCCCTGGCTAAGCGCTTTCCAATGTAGAAGTGCCCTTTCCACTGGCCACGCTGAGCAAATCCAGCCTCTCAGCAGCTTGGGCTCAGGGTTGCTGTGGCTGGACCTGAACCAGTCTGCTCTGTCTCAGCAGTGGGAAGACGTCCCTCCCTGTGCTGACCACTGTCCCCCAATAAATCTGGGGGGGTGTATAAGTTTCGTTTTCTTTCATTCTAGCTTGGGGATTTAGGAGACTCGGTGTCTTTGGAGTTTGGGTCCAGTTACGCAGTGATCCTTGGAGCCAAGACTTCGAAGTTTCTCGAAAAAGATCTCTGGTGGGTGAGTTAGTATTGGGGTTCAGGCTCGTCATGGCTGATACCACTATGATCTTTGCCGCACATATGGTCCACTGGGAGTGACCCCTGAGCCCAGAGCCAAGAGTGAGTTCTGAGCACTGCCACGCTGGGCCCCCAGACACGCGGGGCAAAACAGCAACAGTAAAACACAAAAATCTCAACAGTAAAACACAAAAATCTCAGTTGTAGAAGAACAGAGAGAAAAGCGATATCATAAATATCAACAGCAAAACACAGAAATCTCAACTATAAAAGAGAGAAAAGTGAACCCAAATAAGGGGCCGGAGCGTTAGCCCAGTGGGTAGGGCTTTTGCCTTGCACGCGCCGGCCTGTGCCGGCCCGGGTTCGATCCCCGGCATCCCATATGGTCCCCGAGCACGGCCAGGAGTAATTCCTGAGTGCAGAGCCAGGAGTAACCCCCTGAGCGCCACCGGGTGTGACCCATAAAGAAAAAAAAAAAAAGAAAAGTGAACCCAAATAAGACTACCCCCCCTCTCTCTCTCTATATATATATATATATGTGTGTGTGTGTGTGTGTGTGTGTATGTATGTCAAGTGATCCAGTGATATATATATGTATATATCTGGATTATACATATATATGATATATATATGATATGTATATAGTCTGATATATATGTATATATCTGGATATATATATCCAGATATATACATATATATATATATATCACTGGATCACTTGATGTCCCATTATTCGTCGATTTGCTCCAGCGGGCACCAGTAACATTTTCATTTGGCCCCTATCACGTGCCATTGTAATCCAATGGCATCTGGTTGCTCCAGGAATACGAAGAGCCTCAAACTGTTCATTCAGGGTCTTGAACAAGAAGTCTGACCATCTTGTAGGTGGGCGGCCACTTGATCTTTTGATGTCTCGTGGGATCCAGTCGGTAATGGCTCTAGTCCAGTGGTCGCTCCCAAGTCGAAACCTGCTCCTGCTCGACTGAGGGGTACACGCACTCCAGATCCCCCAACCCCAGACCCCGGCACTTACATGTCCAGCCCATCTGATTTTCGACACATTGGCAAATGAGACAGCATCCCTGACTCTGGATCGTTGACAGAGGCCGAACTCCGGATTCTTTCTCTCACTTGAGTGAGACGTGATATTCCAAGCATAGCTCTTTCGATTCCTCTTTGGGAGACCCAAATAGTGTTCTCATCCTGCTTTCATAGGGCCCAGGTATCTGAGGCGTATGTTAATGGAGGGAGAACCGTGGAGTCAAAGAGATGTGCCTGGAGCCGGAGGTTCTTTGTCCTTTTAGCTATTTCTCTGATGCTCTTGAAGCCTTTCCATGCTGCTCTCTTCCTCCTGCACAGCTCAGATTATCTATCTATCTATCTATCTATCTATCTATCTATCTATCTATCTATCTATCTATCTATCTATCTATCTATCTATCTATCTATCTATCTATCTATCTATCTATCTATCTATCATCTATCTGTCTGTCTGTCGCCTGTCTGTCTGTCTATCTATCTCTCTATCTCTATCTACTTATTTATTCACTTATTTATTTATTTATTTATTTATCTATCTATTTATTTATTAAGCTATGCTTTTTTTTTTTTTTTTTGCTTTTTGGGTCACACCCGCGCACGCTCAGGGGGTTACTCCTGGCTCTGCACTCAGGAATCACTCCTGGCGGTGCTCGGGGACCATATGGGATGCCGGGATCGAACCCGGGCCGGCATGGGCCAGCCGCTGGCAAGGCAAACGCCCTACCCGCTGGGCTATCGCTCCAGCCCCCTTAAGCTATGCTTTTGATTAAGTCCTTAAGTCTTTAGCAGTTCTGGTTCTGTCTGCACAGGAATAGGGAAGTCTGGCGGGAGGGGGTGTCAGGGGCTGTGACTGCCGCTGTCCGAGGGGCCTGAGGAGATCCGAGGGGCGTGTGAGCCCGCCAGCCTGGTACAGATAGAGCGAAGGAAGTGGCGCCTACCTTGTGATCAGCTCCACCCGACCAGTTCCGAGGACACGAGTGCCGGGGTCTGGGGTCGGGAGTGCGTGCACCCCCAGGCGAGCAGGAGCAGGTTTCGAATCTGGCTGAATCTGAAGGCGGTTCAGCGTGGGCTGATGGGGGGTGTGGGAGGGTGGGGTGTCTCTCTTCCGTTCAGCCGGGATCTCTGGGAGGCCAGGACTGCCCTTAGTACCCGCGTCCCCCTCTCCCCCCCTTCCCACCACGCTCCCTGAGACAGGGGACCGTGTTCTCTTTGACATGCGGCTGTGCTGGCCCCGAGCCCCGGGAGCTCTCACTGATGCTCCAGCAGAGAGCTGGGTGCAGCTCCCTGCGCTCCAGTGAGAACAACTCCAGGGCCTTCAAACCCCTGGGCGCCACCCGGAAACTCCCGCCACTTCTCCTGTCTTACCCTTGGATTCCTCATTTGTTTGTTTTAAGCACCCGCTGTCGTCCTTTCCGCCCTCCACCCTGGTCCCTGACGGTTTTCCCTCCTGCTAACCTCCGTCCGTCTACGTGGTTTCTTCTCTTGCAGGCACAGAAGTCGTCTAGTATCATCTGTCTTTCTCTCTATTGCAGGCACAGAAGCCGCCTAGTATCATCTGTCTTTCTCTCTATTGCAGGCACAGAAGCCGCTCTAGTATCATCTGTCTTTCTCTTTACGACTTATTTTGATTTCATGGTTTCTTTTGATTTGCATAATCTCCCTCCGTCGTGCTGGAGAAGGGAAGGTGCCAGTTTGCACCTCGAGTCCCACTTCTCCCACGACCAGGGGCTCCTCAGATGGTTTCCAGATCGCAAGTAGCGCAGTGCAGCAGTTAGCACCGGGCCGTGGAGTTCTTGGGGCTAATGACATCATGTTCTTGGATGGATCCCGAGCAAGGGAGTGGGCTGGCGGCGTCATCCGGCCGCTTCCATCTTTAGTGGTGTGTGGACGCCTGCCTCGTGCCCCTGCCGGGAATGGCACTCCCTGTGCACGCCACGTCTCAGATCTAGATTAATTCGGAGATGCCAGAGGTCAGCGGGCCAGTGCTGTGGCTACTGCCAGGGGGCCTGGGGAAGGACCAGGCCTGTTTTCTGCCTTTCTCTCACGTCTTTCTCCTGCCCCAGCCCCTCTTAGCTGTCCACGGTCTCTCTTGCCAGAAGTGGTCAGTCAGCTCTGCCTTCCCAAGAATGGTCAAGCCTGGCGTGGGAGTGTGCCGCGTGGGTCAAGGCCTGACGGTGGGCGCTTCGGTTCCTGTCCTTCAGCCCGATTAGGATGCACTGACAGTGCTCAGTGACAAGTGGCCCATAAAACACATCTGCTTCCTGCTGACTCCGTGGGTCTGCCAGAGGCTGCAGTGAGAGGCCGGGGCTGGGCTGGGCCTTCTGGGAAAGAGAATCGCTTGTTTGGAGAAGAACACAAGCCGGGCCACAACCCTGCCGAGCTCTAGGGGATGTGCTCGTGTGTGCTCGTGTGCTCCTATGTGCTCCTGTGTGCATGTGTGCATCCTGTGTGCTGTGTATGCGCTGTGTGCTCCTGTGTGCACGTGTGTGTCCTCTGTGCTCGTGGTGTGCATGTGTGTGTCCTGAATGCTGTGTATGCGCTGTGTGTGTGCTCCTGTGTGCTCCTGTTTGCATGTGTGTGCATGTGTACTCCTGTGTGCTCGTGTGCATGTGTGTGTCCTGTATGCTCGTGGTGTGCTCCTATGTGCTCCCTGTGTGCATGTGTGTGTCCTGTGTGCTCGTGTATGCACGTGTGTACCCTGTGTGCTCGTGTGTGCTTGTGTGCTCGTGGTGTGCTCCTATGTGCTCCTGTGTGCATGTGTGTGTCCTGTGTGCTCGTGTGTGCTCCTATGTGCTCCTGTGTGTATGTGTGTGTCCTGTGTCCTTGTGTGTGCTCCTGTGTGCTTCTGTATGCACATGTGTGCTCCTCTGTGCTTGTGTGTGCATTGTGTGCGTGGTGTGCTCGTGCATACATGTGTGTGCATGTATGTGCGTGTGTGCTTTTACATGCATGTGTGTGCACATGTGTGCTTACATGTGTGCACACATGTGCTCGGTGTGCATGTGTTTGCCCCATGCGCTCCTGTGTGCACACATGTGCACGCTGAGCAGGGTGGCAGAGTTGAGCACCGTCCCTCTAACTGCCTTCTGGGAACGTGAATCAAAGGTTCCAGCTCTCGTGCCTGCAGGAGTCACAACAGTCACAACAGCTGTTGAAGCATTTGTAGGAACAGGGGTTGCTCTCTGGCTCCTGGGGAAACTGACTTACCTGTTGGTTGGGAATCGCTGGGGAGTCGCCCCCTACCACCCTGTCCCCCCCCCCAGTGGCCCGGAGCTGAGGGGCCAGGACTGGCCGGGGAGAACAGAGGGCGAAGGGCAGAGAGCACTGCTCAGCCCTCACCTCGCTCAGCTTTCTCCTCGGCTCAAGAGAACACACGTTGATTGCCACACCCAGCTTCCAGAAAATATCGCGGAGAAGTCAGACTTGGCTAAATCTGGGAAAGAGAAAGGAAAGACGGGCCAGAGCAAAGATTCTGAGACGGATTTAGGAGTCCCTGGTACTGGTACTAGCAGCGTGGCGACGTGTGTGCTTGAGGGGCTGACTGTCGCCATCCCCGTGGGTGGCCCGGCCGGGCACCCGTCTCCTGCCCACAGGTCCGCCCCTGTGCCCCACCCCGCCTCTTCCGAAGCTGGGGTTCGCACCACACCCTGTAACCCCCACCCTGTGCTACCACACCCCAGCCCAGGGCTTTGGGGAGAGGTTAAAGGGCACTGGGAGATCACAGAACTGAGTTTGGGGGTTCAGTGCAGAATAAAAAGCACAGGCCCCTGGCTTAAAAACTGAAGAACTTCCACATAGCTGCCGCTGAGCACTGGAAAATGCAGGTAGAGTCAGCAGGCTGCTGTACCGCCACACACATGCACACACGCACACATGCACACACTCACAGATGCACACACTATACACACATGAACACACACGCACATGCACACAGTATACACGTGGAACACACATGCGCACACATTCACAGATGCACACACTATACACGCATGAACACACATGCACACAGTATACACACGTGAACACACACATTCACAGATGCACACACTATACACACATGAACACACACATGCACACACATTCACAGATGCACACACTATACACACATGCACACAGTATACACACGTGAACACACACATTCACAGATGCACACACTATACACATGAACACACACATGCACACACATTCACAGATGCACACACTATACACACATGCACACAGTATACACACGTGAACACACACATTCACAGATGCACACACTATACACACATGAACACACACATGCACACACATTCACAGATGCACACACTATACACACATGAACACACACATACGCACATGCACACAGTATACACACGTGAACACACATGTGCACACATTCACAGATACGCACACACAGTGGGCATTGTGGAATCACAGCTGGGGTTGGTTTTCGGGCTTCCTGACTGTGAGGGCCGCTGAGGTCTGACCCAGAGACGGCCCCTCAGATGGGGACAGCTCGGAGCTGGGTTCTCATTTCTGAGGTCGAGGCCAGGCGGCACAGCTTCGTCTAGTGTCCCCTGGCTCCTCAGAAAGTCCCTCTGTTGTGTCTGACCTTGCCAGGACCGGAAGCAGAGCCGTGGGCATCAGGATGTTGAAGTGGCCCAAGCGGGTCACGCTGCCACCCTGGGAGCTGGAGGTGGCAGGAGGTGGGGTCGTGGGAGCTGCTCATTGCCATTCGGTGCCCTGGGTTCGAGGGAGCCCCGTGGTCGTGCTGGGAGGCACTGCCTGGAAATGGCTTTTTTTCCCTTTTCTTTTTGGGTCACACCCGGCGATGCTCAGGGGTTACTCCTGGCTCTGCACTCAGGAATTACTCCTGGCGGTGCTCGGGGGACCATATGGGGTGCCGGGGATCGAACCCGGTCGACTGCATGCAAGGCAAACGCCCTACCTGCTGGACTATCGCCCAGCCCCTGGAAATGGCGTTTTTAAATGGCTCAGGGTCCGCCAGCAAGTGACTGTGAGTCCACGCACCTGCTGGGTGGAGCAAGGGAACAGAGCCCAGGGCAGGAAACTTCCCCTTTCTCACGTGCCGGCTAGTTTGGGTGGTTGCTGCCTGTTAACCTGCTTACGGGTGTTAGGACACTGTGAGGGCAATAGACCACCCTAAGAATAACCAGGGACCCTCTGGCCTGACCTCGGGAGCCCCACTGTCGTTGGAAAATCCACAGTTGCTTCTGGAAGGAAGAGAACGGAGATTTCTCCCCAGCCCCGCACCTAGGCCTTCCCTCCACAGAGAGAGTTGGAGACCCAGTGTTTGGGCCGACACCCGATGCCAGGAGGGTTTTCCCGATCCGCCTGCTTGTTGCCTGGAATGACAACGCTCTAGTTGTCACACTTCCCTTTCCATCACACCGCCATTGGGAAGGACACTTGGCTGCGACGCCATCACTGATTTCGGCTTGGGGTGGAACCTGGGCTTCGCCAAGCAGGTGCACGTGGCCAGGAAGGACCTGGAGATGAGTCGGGTCAGAAGATAAGTTTTCAAATTCTCCCCCCTGGCTGTGACTGCCACAGCTCCCAGATCTGTTGTGTGTTGTGTCATGGCGCCATGTGGGACATGGGGCTGCTAAGACCTTACAGGTCAGGCCTCGGGCATTCACGAGGGCATTGAGGTTCCTGGTACAAAGTGGCACCTTGGAGTCGAGCTCACGGGCAAGGCCTCCTTCTTCCCATCGCTGCCCCATGCGGTACCAGCGTAGGGTTGGGTTTGGGTGAACGTTGACTGTCATGCAGATCAGCTTGAACTCAAACACACGGGACTCTTCTCGTATTTCTGTGCCCTGGGTGCTCCTTGACCTTTGGCTCTGTGGGAAGGGAGATTCAGGTCTCCTGGCCACAGGCAGATGCTTGCCATGGCCAGCGGATAGTGCCCAGTGGCTGCTCCCTGGGCTACTGGGGACAAATCCAGGTCATCTGGAGAGCATCCAGGGAAGGGACGGACCCCTGACTCCTGACACCCCTGCTGTGCTGGGCTCGCCCCTCCTCAGCTGCCCCTCCCTCACCCCCACCGGGAGGCTGGTGGCTGCCCCTGAGCTCTCTGGTTTCCGGACACACTTGTCAGACGTCGCCTAGGTACAGCTCTGGCCATGTCGGGCTCACTGGACAGTGCCTTGTGTCCAGTGATGTCCTCAGGTCTCCTACAGTTCCGGGAGGAGGCCCACGGGGATCAGATCATGGTGGGAAGTGAGGGCCTGTCGAGCCAGGTCTGGCGGCCAGGTTTAGGGGCTCTGCACAGCGCCCGAGAGGGACTGTGACCTCAGGGTCAGTAATTCCTTCCCGAAGGTCTGTGGGGCCACAGGGCAGACTCTCAACATCCCGTCTTAGGACTGGGCGGAGGTGCCCCCGAGGCGCTGTGGGGTGGGGTGTTCCCTGCTGGGCGGAGACACCCCCTGTGCTATTGCACCCTAGTTGGGGGTAGAGCCTGTGCAGGCAGGTCTGGTCCCTGGTCTGTGGGCCTGGTTTCTTCTCTCCTGAGCTGACAGCACCCCACTTCTCCCGTTCTCCGGCAGCTTACTGCCTGCGCCGCCCCTCGCCCTCCCTCCCTCTCTCTCTCCCTCCCCCCTCCCCCCTCCCTCTCCCTACCATCCCTGCCCTTCCCCCTCCTCTCCCTCCCTCTCCTCCCCCTCCCTCTCCTTTCCTCCCCTCCCCTCCCTCTTTCCTCCCTCCCTCTCTCTCTTCCCCTCCCTTTCCCCTTCCCCTTTCCCTTCCCCCTTCCCCCTCCCCTCCCTCTCTTCCTTCTCCCACCCCCTCTCTGCTCTGGCACTAAGTTCATGCCACTCCCTGGATGTGAAAAGGTTGGTCAGAATTTCAAATTCAAGGCACAAGAAAGTCCCTTGTGGGGCTGGAGCGATAGCCCAGCGGTAGGGCGTTAGCCTTGCACGCGGCCGGCCTGTGCTGGCCTGGGTTCGATCCCCGGCATCCCATATGGTTCCCCGAGCACGCCAGGAGTAATTCCTGAGTGCAGAGCCAGGAGTAACCCCTGAGCATCGTCGGTGTGACCCAAAAAAGCAAAAAAAAAGAAAGTCCCTTGTTTGGCATCAAGCCCAGTTGTACCTGTTGAGCAAACAAGACCGTGTGCCCTGACCTAGACCCAGCAGACCCAAGATTTTCTTCCTGACGCTCCCACCAGAGTGGGGGGTCTCCCTCCGACCCCTCCCAGCGACAACCCAGTTCTCTCGGCGCTGGGGTAGGTGCCTGAGGTGGCAGCGCCTCGCTGGGCTGCGCTTGGGCCCTGCTCTGTCCTCGGGCTCACGTCCCTGCTCGCTTCTCTTTGCGGTGAGAGTTTGCTCCTTTCCTCTGGGCCATTGTGTCCTAACGCGTGTCTGTAGGGGTCGCAGGGGTCGGCCCACACCGCTGGGCCCAGCATCACTCTGCAGTGAAGGAGGGAGCCGGAACCGTGGTTTGTGGGAGCCCTGGAGGCCGTGGAGGAGGGAGATTAGCTGCATCCAGGGTGGGTGGTGGTTTCCTGAGGAAACGGCCCCAGATATTATTGGCTGTGGGGAAACGAGCCAGTGCAGAGGCGACCACAGCCACCCACAGGTACCCCTGGGCTCAGCAGCACCGGGAGGGAGAGGAGCAGAAGGTGGAGCACGGTGGAGGCAGGGCCAGAACTTTCTGGGCTGGAGAGAACCCAGAACAAATGCACTCGGCGCTGAGCCTCCGTGTTCTTCCTCGGAGGAAGAGAAACACTTTGGTGCCGGAGACTGGGGGTCAGATCCGGCTGGAAAATGAGAGTTGGATCCGGCAACGTGGCGAGACCCTGGGTCCTGACTGGGGGTTGGATCTGGCGATGCCATGAGACCCTGGGCCCTGGCCACGGGCCCCTACAAGCACATTCGTGTCTCTCCCCCTCCCCCCAGGACAGCTTACCTTCAGGCGGGATTCCTGGGTCCCTCCTTCCGCTCTGCCTCCCAGCGTGGCTCCAGGCCCGGGTAGGAGCCGGTGACCAGCGCCAGTCCATGCAGACGTTCAGGCTTGGGGGTCTCGCCTCCAGGTGACAGGGGATACTCAGGGTGCCCACCTGTGCCTTGTTGCAGCGCCCGAAGGTTGGTGTCGGCCTTAAGGGCCGTGACATATATAACAAAGAAAACCACTCCAGCTTCATGTGGGAAACCCTGGGAAGTTTTTTGCTATGGGGCTCAGGCTTACTCCCTGGCGCTCAAGGGCACCCCATGGGGTCCAGGGGTCGAATGCAAGTCAGCCTCTTCCTCAGCAAGGGCCCCACCTCCAGCCCCTGGAAGTATTTTTTTAAGATGAGCCTTTTCACACGGGACCCAGCCACCCACGCCATGAACCATGTGTTCACAGTTGCGGCTCATCGTTATTGTTGATGTTTATCCATAACCCAGTGTTGCGCTGTGAGCGTTATTGGACACCCGATGTGACGGTTTACAAAACCCCGGGTTTCTGACTGTTTTTTAAAGGCATCAGTGGCGCTCACCCCGCGCTCATTCCGATCCTAAACTGAGCTCAGGAGCGCCCAGGCCGTCGCTTTGTCAGCTCGGCACGACCAAGCTTGGGTCTTATCACCGTCTCCTGCTCGGGCAGGTACGGCCTGCTAAAGGTGCCAGGCGCCAGGTGTGCTTTGTTCGCGGCCTGGAAGGGGCAGCTGCAGGTTGAACTTTGCTCAGGTTTCCAGCTTTTTATCTGATCTTCGGGGTGTGCTTCGAGTGTTCTCCCTGGGCGGGCGCTTTTTCTGGGGACCTGTTCCAAGGTGTGTCCCTCCAGCCACCGGCTCCTCCCAGAGCGCCTGGGAGCAGTTGGGCACAGCTTGGCACGGGTTGGCTTCTGCAGTGCGGCGGTGGCTGTGCGTCCTCAGAGCTCGAGACTGTCGTTCCCTGGCTCACCCCTTACGGGGAAGGAGGCCCGGCGGGAGTGGCAGTTTCCTCTTGGAGCACTGACTCTGCTGCAGGCTTTCCCAGGCCGCCCCACATGGACAGGGCTCTCTCAGACTGGGGAGAAGGTCATGGCCTTTGAACTCTGCTTTGATCCAGTCTGGACCTCGGTGCCCTCTGGGAAGGCTGTGCCCGGGGCTGTAGTTGTACGGTTTCTTCCTAAAATGCTGTCTTTGAAGATTTTTTTTTAAAACTTTGTATGCCTGAAAACCTTTGAGTGGAAAAAAAAAAATAACCTTTCCCCGGGTGACACCCGTGTGGGTGGAAATAGGCAGTGAAGAGGAACCAGCTTTCCTGCGTGCTTTTCCTGAGTATTTTTATGGGGTGGCTGATTCACGAAGGCATTGACTTTCTGCCACGTTTCCAGGACGTGCCCCAGAGCCGGGGCGCTCAGGAACGTGCGTGTCCTGGGGGATTGTTCTGTGACACCAGGACTTGCTCTCAGCTTCCAGGGCTCTTGGGACAAGGCCACGGGCATGATGGAAACCCGGCTCCAGTGACTTTCCTCTTCCTCCTGGGCAGTTCTTCCCTGTCCGCCCTGTGGAATACCACAAGAGAACTGCAACGGAATGTGCCCAAAGCCGGCAGAGGCCAGAAAACCTGATCCCTCGCTGGCTTCCTGGTATCTGGGCCTTTTAGAAGCTTCTGGAAAGCTGGGGGCCAGAAAGCAGCCTGACCTGCTTGGGAGTCTTGCATAAACAGAGGAAGTCCGGGGCACGCCTGGCCTCGGGTGCCAAGCCCAGAGAAGCCAGTTTGTTGGGGTGCACAAAGGTGCCAGACGCCAGGGCGCCGAGAGCCCTGAGGAACCCACCGAGGCAGGCCCTGCACTCGTCACTCCCGTCGTCTCCCGACCCCCGGGAGAGCCGAGTTCGGTGCTTGTGAGCTCAGGTGAGACCGTGGGTGGCTACCTGAGCCGGCATGCGGCTGCCTCGACACCTGACACCGGCTCCTGGCCTCTGTCCCGGGACCCTGTCATTTTAGCCCTCTACTTGCCAGCCTGCTGGAGCTCAGACGGGGCCGGCTGCTCACTAAGTAGCAGGTGGGAGCTTGCCTCATTGTCGGCCTTGGGCATGGGGGCACTGGAGGGGACATCAGGCCCTCCATGAGCTGCCCTGGGTGGGCCCTTTTGGAAAACAATTTTGTCTTGTCAAAGTTCTGCTTCTGGGAGCCCTGGAAAGGGCAGGGGGAAAGGGATCGCTTCCAGAGTGTGCCTCAGGCAGCGCTCATGAGTGCGGGGAGCCCCTGACACCAGCCCCGCCTGGGCTCCCCCCGCCATGCTGGCCCATTCTGGGCAGATCCCTCACACGTCCCCCCAGTGAATTCGGTGACCCAGAAACGGTGGAATTGAAACTTGGTGAGTGGAGCTGCCAAGAGCGAGGGTGGAGCCAGGGTCCGTGGCCACTTTCTTTCTCTTTGGCTCTGCGCTCAGGAATTACTCCTGGCGGTGCTCGGGGGACCATATGGGATGCCCGGGATCAAACCCGGTGGGCCCCATGCTAGGCAAATGCCCTCCTGTTGTACTATCGCTCCGGCCCCTGTGGCACTTTCTCGGTTGACCTTTGGGGCAGTGTTAATCCGTGGCGTGCGTGTGAGAGGGACACAAGTCTCCCAAGACAAAGGCGCCTGGCCCCAGCTCTCAGGTTCTCAGCCCCTGGCTGCAGAGCCAGATCTCGTGATTGGAAACATCCTACAGATTGAGGGGCTGCAGCCTGATTGACTCGGACGACGTCGTGTGTCTCCCCTGCACGCACACGCCATGTGGAACGCGGAGAACCAGGTGCGCTTCTCCGTCGTATTTCTCCGTGACGGCACGCGTTTGCTAAACTTGAGATGTGCTTGGAGGTGTTGAAATTCCCCACGGTGATTCTTAAGAAGAGAGAGAGAGAAACCCCCTTTTGTTTTCTCACTCTACCTTCTCAGCCGATAAGGAAAAGCAGTTTTCAGAAAAACATGGGACGGAACAGGAAGTGCCGAGAGCCCCAGTCAGGCTCGGGAGGTATGAAACTGCCCGGCTGCATTCTCATATTGTTTCTTTATGAACTTAGCACTTCCTGCTTGGAGGACACCTTCCTCCCCGGGGGGCTCAGAGCCCTTTATCCTCATTAATCTTCATCCTGCTGCTTTGCTTGGAAGCTGGAAATGTTACCCTCAGAGCTGATGTCCAGGCAGTGAAGGCTCCCGGCTGGAGGCCTCTCCGACGCCTTCTGGCTCTAGGAGCTCTGTGGCCGCTGAATGTATCCTGGCTGGGCGGGGTTTGGTGTCCTGTGTTCCCCAGGACTGGCGGGGTTTAGGCATGGAAACCTCTTATGCCAAGAGCACTTGGGGGCCTGGGGCAAGTCAGGGTGCTTGGCCACCTCCGAGAGTGGCCACCCCCTGCAGGTGTCCACCTCCTGGAGCCTGGCCCTGTTGATAAACGTGGACACAGCTGGTCTGATGGCCAGCTGCAGCTCTCTCCTTCGTGAAAGACTCCAGCACGGAGGACAGAAATTTGTGAAGCAATTTTTAGTTATGAAACTCAATCTGAAGTGTGTGTTTTATTGGTTTTTTTTTTTTTTTTTTCATTTTTTGCGTCACACCCAGCAATGCTCAGGGGTTACTCCTGGCTCTGCACTGAGAAATTGCTCCTGGTGGTGCTCGGGGGACCATATGGGATGCCAGGGATCAAACCTGGGTCGGCCGTGTGCAAGACAAAATGCCCTACCCGCTGTACTATTGCTCCAGCCCCTCAAACCCTTTTTGGTCCAGGTTTGCCAAGTGAAAATGAGGCGGCAGGGGTGTCTGGGGTGTGTCTGCTGTGCGCTGGGCCCCTGATTGTGTCCCCCGCACCACAACGCCTCCCAGCACAGCCAAGGTAACCCCGGTATCCCCAGCACGACCTGCTCTGACCATTGACCCTGGCGCAGTTGGCTGAGTATTGCTAGAATGGACCCTAAAAAGAAAATTGAGGTAATTGGTCTTGGGCCCCTTTGGGCAGAAGCTTGCTGTGAGGAAAGAAGCAGGAAGGAGGAAGCAGGAAGCGTCACAGAGAACCAGCGACTTCCGTCACAGCTCTGTCCCTGGGAGGCCGCGGTCCCTGACAGACATGTCCAGGCCCATGTTTCCTGCCTTCCAGCCGCTCGCCACTGCCCGGCTGCCTCCTCTCGCTCAGGTGGGGCTTGTCATACTCACCCCCTCCCTCACTGCCCCCTGACCACGACCGTCTTTGCTCTAGAGGACCCCAAACTCTGTTCTGGGACTCTTTCTCTGGTCAGCTCCTTTCCTTTGAACTGCCCAATTCCAGGTTTGTGCTCGCTCATGGACTGCCAGACCGGTCAGGAAACTGATCCTACTCTTGCCCATGAGTCCGTGGGGCCACGTTCATTTTGGGAAGCTCCTTATTTCTCATTTTGGGAGCAAGTACCGAGGCGCGCGGTTTGGGATCTGACATTGCCTCCAGCTTTGTACCTGGGAAACAGGTAAAGTGGTTTCTGTGGCTTCTGCTGTATAAGATAGGAAGGTTTCCGGTGTTCTCCCGTGAGCGGTAGGAAGGTTTCCAGGTGATTCTCCCGTGAGTGGTAGGAAGGTTTCCGGGTGTTCTCCCGTGAGCGGTAGGAAGGTTTCGGGTGTTCTCCCGTGAGCGGTAGGAAGGTTTCGGGTGTTCTCCCGTGAGCAGTAGGGAAGGTTTCCGGGTGATTCTCCCGTGAGCGGTAGGAAGGTTTCCGGGTGATTCTCCCGTGAGCGGTAGGAAGGTTTCCGGTGATTCTCCCGTGAGCGGTAGGAAGGTTTCCAGGCGATTCTCCCGTGTGCGGTAGGAAGGTTTCCCGGGCGATTCTCCTGTGTGCGGTAGGAAGGTTTCCGGGTGATTCTCCTGTGTGCGGTAGGAAGGTTTCGGGTGATTCTCCTGTGTGCGGTAGGAAGGTTTTCCGGTGATTCTCTTGTGTGCGGTAGGAAGGTTTCTGGGTGATTCTCCCGTGAGCGGTAGGAAGGTTTCCAGGCGATTCTCCTGTGTGCGGTAGGAAGGTTTCGGGTGATTCTCCTGTGTGCGGTAGGAAGGTTTCGGGTGATTCTCCTGTGTGCGGTAGGAAGGTTTCCGGGTGATTCTCTTGTGTGCGGTAGGAAGGTTTCCTGGTGATTCTCCTGTGTGCGGTAGGAAGGTTTCGGGTGATTCTCCTGTGTGCGGTAGGAAAGTTTCCGGGCGATTCTCCTGTGTGCGGTAGGAAGGTTTCGGGTGATTCTCTTGTGTGCGGTAGGAAGGTTTCGGGTGATTCTCCTGTGTGCGGTAGGAAGGTTTCCGGGTGATTCTCCTGTGTGCGGTAGGAAGGTTTCCGGTGATTCTCCGTGAGCGGTAGGAAGGTTTCCGGGTGATTCTTTCCCTAGCCCTTCCCCTTCCCACGCTTCTCTTTCCTTCTGCTGCTGAATTTCAGCAAAGGTGTAAGCTGCAGGTTTAGGGTATAGAAAGGGCTTGGACAGCACCTCCTAAAAGCAACAAACAGGATAATAAGTTCTCAGACAAGGACTTAACTCTGCTGCAGAGGACAGTGTTCTCATAAATTCATCTACCTATTGACTTCAATATTGCAGCTTTGTTTGTCTAATCAATTTTAATTCTTGAATTGCATCAACAGCTGTTCTACATTAAAATTAAAAACAAAATGAGCTAGGGCTTCCCCAGCCTTGCTCTGGGCCGCTCCTCTGTTTTGCCTCCTGGATCTATTTGAGTTTGGTTTTCCCCCCCCCAGCATGGAGTGAAGAAATAAATCTGAGGGGAAAGAGAGCTTCATTCCTAGAGTGTGTCTTTTATGATAACAGTAGGAAGCCTTTTAAGTCTTTAAAATGTCATGGAAGGGAGGATTGGGGTCTTCCGGGCGGGGTGGCTGCTGCAGTTTGATAGTAGGCACGGTGCGTCTCACACATGTCCACGTGGGCTGATGTGGGGCTCCGTGGTCTTACTAGTGATCAGTCGTGAAAGGCACGTGTGATAGAAACTTGTGCTGTCGTGAGATGACTCTGGAAGGCTGCGCTTCTGTCTCGTATAAGATTCAGCAGACCCATCGTTTATGGCCCAAGTCCGGGTTTTAGAGGGCCCCTTTCAGTGATGCGGTTTCTGCTTTTAAGTGTTCTGTTCACACATACCCTTGTGTCTGCAGGGATTGACCTTGAGTCAGCCTTGGGCTTCCGGTGCTCATGGGGACGATTAAATGCTCATGGGGGCATTACAGTGGGGTGTCCCCCAACGTGATACACTTGTGTCTCAGTGAGGGGTAAGGCTTGGAAGTGGCGACTGAGCACTTAGCCCATCCACACTCGTGTCCGTGCAGGTGTGTCCCTGCCAGAGTTTTAGAAACTGTCCCTGTCCGCCAAGACCAGGTGTACTTGGGTTGTGTGTGGTGGTGAGTTCTGGGTTTTGCTGTCATCGGCTCTGGGTTCGAACATTGGCGTGACACCCATCAGCAGTGACATTCATGTAACACTACAGAGCCCCAGTGTTCGGTCCTAAAATGGAAGTTAGAGGTCACACTTCTTTTTTTTTTTTTTTTTTTGCTTTTGGGTCATACCCAGCGATGCTCCTGGTTCTGTACTCGGAGGACCATATAGGATGCCGGGTACTCGAACCTGGGTTGACTGCAATTGCAAGGCAAACAAATGGCCTGTCGACATACTATTGCTCCTCCACCACCCCCCCCATCACGTTTCTTGTGTTGCTTGAAAACCTCAA